>CABHPR010147466.1:0-66754 GCA_902168415.1 Peromyscus melanophrys
GGGCTTGGAGACTGAAGGGAATCTTGGGGAAGGGGGGCCTTCCCGGTAGGGGTGGGGGTAGAAGGGAGACTGCCCGCTGGCCAGAATCTGGGGCCAAGGTGAGCAGGTCTTCCCAGGGGTGGCTGGCGCCCAGGGAAGGGGTCTGGGGTGAGGGCGGGCACTCACCTTCTCCAGAAGGGAAGTCCAGGGCAGGCTGGGAGCTGGGGCTGGTCTCTAAGTCTCCGAGAACTTCAATTTATATTAAAGATACTAAAGCCATATCATGTTCGATTCATGTTAAAAAGTATAAAGCAAAATTAACAGCAGATAAAAGTTTACTCTGTTGACTGGTCTAGCAAATACCCTAACTATCATCTTAGAGCCTTTGTCCAGTGATGGATAGAGGCAGATGCAGAGATCCATGGCCAGACACAAGGCTGAGCTCTGGGAATCCAATCAATGAGAGAGAGGAGGGATTCTGCAGGCAGGGGTCGTCGAGATCATGAAGGGAAGACATGCAGAGATGACCGGCCACACTATTGGAGGCCCATGAACTGTAGACTAATGGCAGTGAAGCCCCCATGGTACTGGACTAGGCCCTCGGGCTACGGAAGACAGTTGTTTGGCTTGAACTGTTTGGGGAGCACCCAGGCAGAGGGATCGGGATCCTTCCCTGGTGCATGGGCAGGCTTTTGGGAATCGGGCACCTGTGGTGTGACACCTTGCACATCCTTGGTGAAGTGGGGAGGGCTTGGACCTGCCTAGGCTCAGTGTGTTGTGCTCTGCTGACTCCCCATGGGAGACCTTGATTTGGGGGATGTAGGGCTGTGGGGTGACTTGGGAGGGAGGGCTGGGAGACGGGAGGAGGGAGGAGGTTGGATCTGTGGGTGGTATGTAGAGTGAGTAGAAATTTTCTTAATAAAGAAAAATGGGGGGGGGGAGTTTACAAAAGTAGTGAAGAAAAGCATATCAAGAATGGGTAATTTCAATGTGATTTCACCCAGGGTAAGTTATTGATACTTATAAATACCAAATGAATCAAATTATTGTCCTAGACACAACATGTATCTATGAGATTTTTAAATTTTTATACATATTTAATTCACTTATTTTGTGTGTATTTGTATATGGGTGGGATCATGCATGTTACATTGTGTATAGTGCTCAGAGGACAACTTAGGAAATTGGCCATCTCTTTCCACCATAATCAGTGGGTCCTAGGAACAAAATCAAATCAGGGCCTCCATATTGACAACAAGGGCTTTTATCCTTTGAAACATTTTGTGCCCCCCTTTTGTTCTCTAACGTTTTTTCAAATTTATTTTTACACAAGTGTTACTAGTTATAACACAACACTTAAAAACATAAAATTCCTAGAGAAAGAAAATATGTTGCCTTCTTTTCCAAACAATCAGAGCATTTTAAAACTTGTGCGACTTAAGAGTCACTATTCACTCAAAAGCACATTTAAATTTCATAACAACCCTCACGATTTTTTTTTACTTAAAAATTGTATTGGCATGGAAAATACAGAGAATTATTAATCTACATGTGGCTGGACTTTGGTGGAAAGCACATTTTCGCTGGTGAGGAATTATTTTAATTCTTAAATCCTCCCTTAATTTTTATGATCCATGAAGTTTCAGCAATAATCCCTGGGAAACATGACTATTGAGCAGTCTTTAATGGAAATAAACTTTCAGCGTGAACATCTTAGAGCTCTCCTGACATTTTAATTTCAATAAAGGGTTTGATGAAGCTGTGAGGCTATTAACTCAAGGTACATGAATTTATGCATTTAGCCATGACTGAAAACTGAAAACTGAACATGTGTTTTTATAAGAGCCATGTCATACTTTGACTTCTGTATACAGGCTGACCTTCCTTGATAAGGCTATAGGACACGGATGTTTAAGGAATGAATGTAGCATTCTATGTAAAGTGCATCTAAACAAACTGAAATGCTTAGTGGGTGAATCTGAAGAATGTATATCATCATTAAAGCTGATATAGAATACTTTGTCCCATGTGTTTATTTGTCACTCTGATGGCTAGTCTAGTCTTGGTTGTCAACTTAAGTGGATCTGGAATCAACTAAAAGGCAGTCTCATTTGCATATACGAGAAGGATTTTTGTTTTTGGAACAGGTTATTTGAAGTGAGAGGAACCACTCTACATGAGTGAAACACTTTTCAGTGTTAACCGAGACATAAGAAGATGGAAAAAGGAAACTGTGCTTTTTGCCTTCCTACCTTCACTCTTTGTGGAAAATTTCTATGTTTTGTGGCTGCCACCACTGCCCTCATTCACTGATGTTAGAATCAGCTTCTTCTGGCTTGAGTGAACACTGGATACTCTCCAAGATCCAGTAAGCCATCAGCACCGGATTAGGACTGTTGAGATATCCAGCTCCATAGACTGAGAACTTCCAAATTCTCAGTTTCTCTGGTGTCAAGCATTTTTGAACTACCCAGACAGTAGCATACAAGGTTGCCTGTGCTCCTCTAGAGGACCCTGAATAATATAGGTAATATATTTCTGATAAAAAATAATATCTCATAAGATGTCTTTGCAAATGTTTATATAGTCTACATAATGATAACATTCTCTCTTTCCTTTAATTCGAAAATCAAAGGTCACAAAAAAGGTTTACCTCTGCTTCAGAATAGTAATTTATGGCAAATAGACTTTAATGACATTGAAGTAACATTTCATATCACAGGAAAAATAATAACTTAGTGAAGTCCTCTATGTAATATGACACTTGTTGCTGATATGACTATTCATTCATATCTCGGTTTGTTTGTTTGTGAGATGGTAGGAAGATAACCTCTTTAAACGGAGACAAACTCTTCCTAAAGGAAGGTCAATATACTTTATTTGATTTGTTCTGCCATAAAATCTCCAATCTTCTCTGCTCAACTGGAATCACACAATTCCACTCATCATATTAGAAACTAATCAACATAGAATCACTATTAAGTTATGTTTACTAGATAATTAAATTTCCTAAGGCATATGGATGTGCAATAATTAAGTAATCTGTGCTACCAAGTTTTTCTTTCATCTTTTTTGAGCCAAGGTTTTCATCACCAATTTCAAAAGACCAGACTAAAAGGATGGAAATCTTTGGAAAAGTACCATAGCAACCTGCAAAATGAACCAAGCAAGCAGTCATCCTGCTCAGACCTCTAGACCATACTGTGGTGCTTCAAGAAGAACTACACAATAACCAATAATGGAAAATAATAGATAAAATAGAATCTCAGCTATACTCTCTGCTTCTTAAAGGCAAAGAGTCCCCATCCTCTTTCATCTCAGGAAGGAATTTCTCCCAGCCCCTGTCTGTTGCCCTAGTTTCCTGAAAAATATTACTTTCTTGATCAACATGTTTGGTGAAAAGTGTAAAAGATTTCAATTAAACACTGTTTCTCTTCTGTTAATGCATCTTTGCAAGAAAGATGGAATTGGGTTTTTGTCTCCATATAGGTGTGGTCCAATGTTCTCCTTCCTACTATGGAATTAGCTGGTGAAATTTGTGTGATTCTGAGGGAAAGTATCAGCAAAGCCATGTGAACGACAAATCTAAAGCAAATTCCTGTAGTTCAACTCTTTGGGAAGTAAAGATGATATTTAACATTGTACTTTCTCATTCTCATGAATACCTTTCCATTAGTTTTGATTGTGAATGAAAACAAAGAATTAATTGTTGGTCATCTAAAATCAATAGATTCTCTTGGATATTCACACAGTAATCAATTTGAACTAGAGGCTAGATTAACATTTCATACATTCAAAATGCCAGCTGTATTATGTTAAGAAAACCCGAGTACTTGTGAGTATTTGTGTGTGCATGCTATTGCCTTTGAATGATTTTGTGTCTGTAATGCAAACTTGTACTTGGGAAACCAAGTCTCAGCAGATGACACATTGAGCGAAGCTGGTGATGGGAAGAAATTGTCATTTCCAAGCGCTCAGTTCCTTAATTAATCTACTTTTTAATCTGATCTTCACTTTTCTTTTATAAAAAGTAAATAAAACACCAATATAAGTAACTGCTGGCAAGGAGTAAATAAGACAATCTCTGGCACATTAGCGTATCTTCAGTAAATATTAATTTCTCTCTTTCATCAAACTTCCTTCATCCTCCCTCCAGAAGACCAGGAAACATATTGCCTAATTCCATGAAGTATGTAATTCTCCCAAGTTTTGCATCATACAATACAGGAACCTGTCCTGTCTATTTAACCCTTGATTTTAGATTTCATTCTAAGTGTCATACTCTTGAAGGAGGTCTTTCACAACAAAACTTAGAGTCCTGGGCTCACTATACTTTCTTTTCACCTCCAGCGTGTTGCTATACTGACTATAATTTTTAATGTCACCTATACTCTTAAATTTCCTTGAATGGAGTTTATCCCCAATGAGAATGTAGCATTGGCAGAGGAGTATCTCAACCCATTTCTTCCAGTAATATGTATTCAAAGTCTAGCACAGGCATCAAGTACTTTATTAAATAAATCAATCAGAGGGGCAAAGGTTTAATATTGTTTAAATAAATGTCATATGAGGGTAGAAGCAAACAAGTCTTCTTCTGTCTGTTTAATTTAAAATATCAAGGTGATGTGTAGGAATATGAACAGGAATATGAACATGTTAATTCAAGAAAAAAAAGCCACAGCTGAAAAATATCTTACCAGGCAAGCTTGGTTCTTCTGAAGCCAATGAACGTCATCTATAATGGAACTAAAAATGTGGTAGCAGAAATTACACCAGTGAGTCTACATCATAAAATTTGTGTGTGACCAGCCACATCCCTCATCATGTCTTGGGACCCAGTAGTAACATGAATAGCTTCTGCTACTCAATTAAAATGGCCAATATTTATATTCAGTTTGTATATCCTGAATATTATTCTATTTCTCAGGAAGAATATATTCATCCCTGTAAGCTTCCCTAAAGGCACACTTGTATATTCAAAGGAGGACCATTAATTCTGCTGTGTATGATCTGCTTGAGTCAGAGACCAATTTTCTTAATGATGTGATCCATATATTCACAGTCTCTCCCTTTTCACTTCCAAATTGTTAGTAAAGAGGCTGCTGTGATATTTAAAAAGCACTACTTAAAATACAGATTGTTTTACACAGGAAGCTATAAAAGTAATTCATTGCTTTTTTAAAATCTTTAAGCTAATAGCATCCTTTGTTAGAAAGCCACTCCAAATGGCCATTCTTGATGTTCTCTACAAGAACTAATAATATGAAAATCTCAGAAAGAAATGTAGCAAATCCTTTCTTATATGTGGTGTAGTAGAACATAGAAACTGATTGTATCAAGGGACATTTAGCATTATACTTTACTCTCAAGACATGAAAGCAGATGCATTAGACAATTAGTTTTACTTCCTTTAACAAAGAGACATTTTTATCAAGATGACACATCTACATTTAAATATAAACCTTGTGGGTACTGGCCTGGATTAGTTGATAAAGCATAGATTTTTAGATCTGGTCTGACTAGGGTTTAAATCCCATTTCAGCTACATATTCATTGTTTCCCCCACTTAGTTAATTTGCTTATATGATTTCAATGCTGTTTTCAATCTGTAAGTTGAGTAAGGTATTTGACTTGAAAGATGATCTCCCAGTTCTAGATAATGTATGAAACGAGCCACATTGCCTAGACCTGGGGGCTTGCTAAGTCAGTTTTATCTGTCATTAATATTGTTGTTACAGGTTCATATAACTATTAGCTTGATGGTGACCATGACTAAGAGGCACAGATTGGTGCTCAAGCCACCCCAGCTGCCTTAAGATTTTTACGGACTGTTTATTCAACTCTTCCACTGTTTTCTTCCTTTGGGCAGGCTCTTGTGCATTTTTGTTTCAGGATTTTCTTTCATTTTTTTCAGTATTTGTGTTCTCCAATTCTAAAATAAAACAAATGAAAAACAAAACAATTCATGGTTAATCCCATATTTTCTCCCGGTTACACCTCTGCCATCATTTATTTCTCAAGCAAACTACTGAATAGACAGACTTTAGTGCATTCTACTGAATAATTCTTCAATTTCAACCTTTAATTGGCTTCTGCCTCTCTACAACTCAAGCAAACATCAGTCACTAAAATCAGCAGCAACTGCCTACCTGTCAAGTGCGGCAGATCTCTCTCCTTCATTACATCATATAGATCTAATTTTTATGGTATTTGTCAGCATGTTTTTCCCAATTACTATCCTCACACACCATACTTCTTTATTTATGAATCTATTCCTTTGCTGCCATGAAAATATTGAGCTTCTGTGATTTCTACATCAGACTATTGTTCTGATTCTACAGACATTTTCAGGCCATCTCACAGGCACGTATGATTTCTGAAAGAAGAATCTATAAAGGAAACTGTGTTGAAATGGATGAGCAGGTTCTTCTGTTTCTCTTGCCTTCACCTCCCAAGTTCTGAAATTATCAGCACGAGCCACCACTCTTTGGGTGTCATGCATACTGGCCAGTCAATCTACCCATAGAGTTACACCTCAGTCCAGCTTTGAACTTTTATTGGCAAACATCACCCAGACTTCCTCTTACATCTTGAACTCAGCATGTCCGTCACTTCTCTCTTTTATTTCTATCCAAAATCATATTTCTTTCTATGTCTTTCTTCTTTTTAGATTTCAATACTAATGTAGTAATCAAAGTGATGGTACAGGGAAGCCTTGACTATCCCTTCTCCTTTATTCATGCCTCCACCCTGATGATGCTCATCAATTGCCAGAGCATAGATTTCATCTCCTAAGTATTTGTAACTGTCATCTCCTCTACATTGCTCTGATAAGTGCTATACATTAAGCTCTTCAAATTTCTTTCTCTAGGCAACTACAGTTGCACCTTTATTTTTTTTTAACTTCCAAACCTTTCTTACTTAAGTATCATAATGATCTGCTTCAACATTTCTGATTTTTGTCATTCACTCCTTAAAACTTATTTGCCCATCCACTGATTTCTTAATCAAACCATCTTGCAGCCTCAACATAATAGTAACTGTCTCTGTCTCAGTTTATGTCAATCAATCCAGATCTCACATTTTTAATGTCCCAGTCATTGCCAAACCACTGAACTTACTAAAAATGAAAGTGTATAAGAACCAGAAATTCCACCTGAGCAAATATACTTCACAGTAATGTTTACTCACAGGTATTTAGTACTATATCATATGAGGCTCCACTGGATTCTATGCATATACATATATATGCATATATATGGAGAGAGAGAGACAGTTATATGGATAAAATGAAGTTCTATAAAATAACATGAACGCATAAACTATAGCTTCATGCTAGATTGTGGATGACTTTAATAAATATAAGAAGAAAACAAAGGCACTAGACATGATTCAAAATACAGTAGATTTTAAATACAGGTAAAGTATAGTGGTATTCTATTTGTACTGAAATGTGATTTTATTTGTATGTTAATAAATAAAGTTGCCTAGGGGTCAGAGCTATTAGCAAGCCATAGCAAAAGCCAGGGCGGTGGTGGGTGCACGCCTTTAATCCCAGCACTCGGCAGGCAAAACTAGGTAGATCTCTGTGTGTTCAAGGATACAGCCAGCATTGGAGACACACTCCGTTAATCTCAATACCAACCATAGAAGACTTGGAGGTCTGTACAGAGAGGCAGTGACGAGGCAGTCACGTAGTTGGGTTTACAACCAATGAGAAGGCAGAACAGAACTCTTATTTAAAGTCAAACGCACAGGAAGTAGTCCCTTTTAGGAGAGGTCTCTTGGCGGGAGAGGCTAGCTGGCGGAAAGTGGGTAAGACTCTTAGCTCTGACCTCTTTGGCTTTCATCTTTACATTGGCTCTGTGTCTCTTATTTAATAAGGCAGTTGGTTACATCTACAGTAAAGCCAATTTTTTTTCTTTTTGTGTTTCTTTTTTTAATTTCTTTTCTTTTATTTAAGAATTTTTTTCATCCATTTTACATAGCAGCCACAAATTCCCCCCTCATACAAAGAGAGGGGAGGAAGGGAGAGAGAGAGAGAGAGAGAGAGAGAGAGAGAGAGAGAGAGAGAGAGAGAGAGAGAGAGAGAGAAAAGAAAGAGAGAGAGAGATTTGAAATAAAATTCCCAAGCAGTAATGCTGATCATTGAGGCAAACATTTATTCATTTGAATCAATCAATATTATCATTTTGGACCAATAATGTTTGAGATGACTTACACATGTTGCACTATGATCATCCAAACAAAATTAGCATATCCATCGCCACCGTACTTTGGATATTCCAAAGCCTCTCTCATAGTTTGTAGTTTACCTCTTTGATTGACATCTCCCCATTTCTCCCAAGCTCCAGTCCTTGGAAAATACTGATATGCTTTTATTTCTTTGAATCTGAGATTTCAAAATCTAGACATGAATGAATGAGTTCATATAATATTTGGGTTTTTGTGACTGAATTATTTCACTTTACATTATGTTCCACAAAGACATCTTCATTTTCTCATATAATTGGGTTTTCCTCTAAGGCTAAATAATACTCTCTTCCATATGGGAGTCAGGATGGCCAAATGGCTATGTCAAGAAAATACTGAGTGTACCCACCATTCTTTTGGAACATGTTTCATCTACTTATTAGTTCTGATTTGGATCAGAAACTGTCAACATTAGCTATCTGATGTAAACACCTGGAAAAACATTTTTAATATGATACTAAGATCCCATTGTCAGAGCAGAGATCTTAATTTAATTAATCTTGGTACAGTATGAATATTAAGGTTTTTTTGTTTTGTTTGTTTGTTTGGGTTTCTTCAAGGTAATTTAGTTAAGGTACAAAACCACTGTTTATCTATTTAACATTTTGAACTTGAGCAATGAATAATCACTTAGAATTATATGCTTCTTATTCACTTTCATACTCATTTTTAACCAATTCATCACTCATAATTATTGGTTACTATCTCATCAAATGAAGTAGATGGGCAGCAGTAGGATGCAACTTTGCAGACAGGACTCGGCTGGATACTTCTGCATTCTCTGTCATAGTCACCAGGAGAGTCTATTATACAAAATGATACAGCCATCTACATGTGTTACATCTCAGAGACATTTTTTGATTGACTGAAAGTTGCCTCCAGCCATGAGGGCAACTACTTCTGATGCAAAATTACAATATGTCAGAATGGTATTAACAATGACAAGAAATCCTTCACATATAGTTTTCACCGTCCATTCCTCAAGAAACCATGTGAGAATTTATACTCCTCCCTCTCAATTCCTTCTTGTTATTTCTCTGCAAAGAACTTCTATTTATTTTTCAATTATATATTCATTTTTAAATCATTAGGATTTGAAATGCTTACCCAGTGTAGTGTTTAAGCCTTTAACATTTCTGCTCATGGAGTATGTTAAATTAACTGACCAGTTTTTTTTAATTTACATATGATTATGGTTCTTAGTATTCACTTTCTTTAAAAGAGAGGTGGGAAGATAATCACCCCTGGAAAACTCCACTAATTATATATAAACAGTAAGTAATTTTGTGTCTATAGTTAATAACATAGTATATCAAATTCAGGCACACGCCTGCCACTACAGCTAATAATTATAATACTCAGCATTTGTGGGAAAATTTTAAGTCAAGCACTACCGTGCATGCTTAGAGAAAAATAAGACATTGAACCCTCAGGGAAAAATAAGATGAGCACTGATTTTTTCCCCCTACTTTTAAGAAAGGAAATCAAAGCATAGAGAATTGGTACACAAATACCAATCTTGTTGTGTTCAACAAGTAAATATGGACATAGGCAGCCTTTAAAATGTAGAGATACACTCAAAATGAACAACAAACTCTTCAAAACTTTCCATGGCATGTCATTATTCTTGCTTGTTTTTAATGGAAAGACCTTGCTTTTTGGCCAAAGTTGTCATAAGTCAAGGAATTCTTGAGTTTCAGTTCAGCAGCATTTTGGAAGAGAATACTTTCACCTATTTTGTATGGAAGTAACAATGTCAAAATCTAATCCGTGGTATCAGAGTTTAATCAGAATGCTGTTCTGACTCAATTGAAAAACAGTTCTCCCATGGGCTTCTCATCCATAATAAAATCACTGAGATATGAAGAGTCCTGTGATGAGCGCTTTTAAGGTTCTGGCCATTGGCAAGTAAGAAACCAACTGAGATTTGTTTTTCAAGAAGATGGTGTAATATTCCTACGCTTTGATATTAGGAGGGAAGCCAAAACCCAAATTGTGGACCATCTGGAGAAGAAATATAATGAAGAAAGCCAACAAAAATATAATTACAACAACTGGCTTTGAAATAACAACTGCATTTATTAAGAACAGCCTCACTAGGTATGCAAGGAACAAAGTTTGACTTAAATTTCTGTTATAACCATTGGAGCAGAATGAGAAAATACTCTTGAATACTCAACCCTGTAAGCAGGAGATATAAAGATATCCAGTAAAATATTATAGGTCAAAAATAAACAGTTATAACTGTATCATATTATTTACCAAATAAGAATTGGATACTGAGTCTATCTGGGAATACATTAAGCATGTACATTTATAAGCTTCAAGAAACTTAAGTTTCAGCCTGTATAAAAATAAAAATAAAGTGGTATTCAGCCCCACAGAGAAAGACATTGCTGAAAACTAAAAGAGTGATGTCTCTATTTAAGAATAATGTTATTCATTCAGACTTAGATATAGTCATTAAGAGAGTGTATCAGTTATGATGTGAGTTATACCAGCAGTTTCAGTGAACATGTTCTCATTCTGTTCACACAGCTTTTCCATTCACTCAGTATCTGTGGCAGACACTATGGTAAATATGGGTACTGAAACAAACAGAAATTGTCATATACCATTTTTTTAACCTACATGTAGCTGGAGAGCCAAACACATTTAAGTCATAGTACAAGATACAGAGAAAAAAAGCAGAGGGCATAGTAGACAAAAAGGGAGCTAAAGAATACTGTGAGTGGGAGAAATAGCCTTCGCCAAGAAAAATGCACCAATTGGTTATTCAATGCAATACAGTAATCCCTGAAAAGACGTGTGCAAGCAACAGAAGTGGTTATATTCAGGAATATATCATATATATGTATATATATGTATATATATATGCTAATGTATCAACAACAAGTAATGAATGAAATGTTGTTTCATTAAAACAATTAATGAAAAAAAGAGCCATGAATTTGAAAGAGAGCAAGGATGGATATATGGGAGGGATTGGAGGGAAAAAAAGGAAAGGAGAAATGATGTAATTTTATTATAATATCAAAAATGTTTTCAAATGAGATAACAAATGTATAAATACTTGTTAAGTACAGGTTTACTTAAGTTGAAGTACAGCTAAATATGTTTTTTGAAAACAGAGAGAGGAAAAATTCGTAAACAAAAGTGCTCTGGATAGAAAGACTGTTACACTAGATTTCATTTAGTGTCTTAGTGTGAGTAAGGGAAGATGACAGAGGATTCAGTGCAAAGGAGTAAGGTAACCTTAGAAGAAAAGACAGAGAGAGAAAAGAGAGAAAGTGAAGGAGAGAATGAGTGAATGAAAGAAAAAAAGAAAGAAAGAAAATTCCTTACTCTGATACTGCTGGGGAATGAAGACTTTTGTCTCTTTTTTTCTTCTCTCCTTTCTTTGTTTTTGTTTTCGTTTTTCAAAGAACAGATTCAATTCAAATCTACTATTATATAGCAAACCATACGTTACATCTTGACTAGTCAATGTTCTGACTAAATCATATCATTTATATTTTAGATCCAGATAAAAAGAAATATATGATATATAAAATTCTTATGGGTATGACCAGCTTACCTCTTGGTTTCTTTGGGAGTTTGGTATCTCAAGTGATAGCTCAAATCTACCTGCTTATAAAACTTCTCCGCAGTTCACACTGCATTGCTTTTTGATGTGTGATTTGGCCAATACCCAACTACACCACATTGCATTTAAGAAGGCTGGCTCTTGCTTCTGTAAGGTCTCTAATCCCATCCCCCTCTCAATTATACCCTTCCTTGTGTTGTCCCTGTTGTCAGGAATGGCAAGCCTTCCTTTTTTTCTCTGAGCTTACTATGGCACCTATGACACTTCTCTCTGTCTTCAAGTTTCATAGATGAAAACTCCAAGAATTTCCCCCAACTTCTTGTCTGGGCAGCACCCAATACTTGAGAGTTCTGTGCTCCACAGCACTGCAGTGGTTTGGGGATCTTAATTACTTGCATGATACTGGTCTGTCAGCTTCCCTTTCTTCTTGAACAAGAGGCCTAGGAGGAATATGGCTAGCTAAGAATTCTCTAATTCTTCATTGAACCTGCCTGGAAAGGTATCGGCTCACGGTCCGCACACAAAGTGCACTGCAGAATGACATGACTGTCCTTTCAGACATGCCAACCACAGTTTTGTGAATTGTCTGTGCTTAATCTGAAATATCAAGCAAAAGCTTTGGACATGAATTGGTCTGTTTCTTTTTCTATCTTAGCACAGAGAAGACTGAAAAATGTAAGGACTGTATCATGTTTGTCTTTAAGGGGTGTTTTGCTCTTTTTTGCATAATGTTTGCAAGGTTATTATGAAACCCAAGAGCCTACAATTTGGTCTATATGTTCTGTACAGCCAGGAGAATGATTTACCACATTATACTTTCTGTTCTGGTTGAATGAATTTATAATATATACAGCAAGCAGAAGAGAATTGTAAAAAGCAAGTAGCAGACACAAGACACTTAAGGTAAATGGCAAAGCATCATAAATTAAGGTGCTCAGTATAACAAGCAGATGCCCAGAGTAGACCAACTAAGGGAGCAAATATAAGGTAACATCATTAGATGGAGTACTGACATGTTTGAAACAAAGACTGAGGAAATTCTGTTGATGCAGATGTCAGGACTTCCCCATCAAGTACCCATGGTAGAAGAGTGTCCCTCTGGTGAGATTTCAGATAAATTAATACCATCCAGTAGTAGGTAGCTGTTCCAGGTTTGGCTCAGAAGTACTACCCCCAGTGAGGCTTCCAGTAACTGTCACACCTACCTATGACCTGCCCCTGAGGCGAGGCCAAGAAGGGAGCCCTTAAGACATGAGTTCTACATGTGCCGCCTCCTCTTGGTTCCTGGTGATCCTGGATGCTAAATGGTTGACTGAGCAGAGTTCTCCCTAGAACCCAGATAGACTGCACCTCACCTTTCCTGGGTCCTGTAACCAACCCATTTACTAGCTGTAAGTTACCCCTCAAAATAAACCTCCTTTTTAACTATGTGGAGTTGCCTTAATAAATCACCCAATACCATCCAATCAGGCATTTACAGCCATCAAGCAAGGAGTTTTGAAACAGTCTTGCTGGAACTTTCCATCATAGATTTGGGCAGGGTAAAGCAAACATTTTCTTTTTATTATTATTAAGAAAATTTCTATTCTTTTTATATACCAACCACATGTCCCCCTCTCTTCCCTCCTCTCGCCCCCCCCCCCGCCTTCCCTTCCAATCCACCCCCCATTCCCACATCCTTCAAGGCAAGATCCCCCATGGGGAGTCAGCAGAGCCTGGTACATTCAGTTGAGGCAGGTCCAATCCCCTCCTCCCTGCACCAAGGCTGAGCAAAGTATCTCAGCCTAAACCCTAGGCTCCAAAAAGCCAGCTCATGCACTAAGGACAGGTCTTGGTCTCACAGCCTGGGGACCCCTAAACAGTTCAAGCTAAACAACTGTCTCACTTATCCAGAGGGCCTAGTCCAGTTCCATGGGGGCTCCTCAGCTATTGGATCACAGTTCATGTGTTTCCACTAGTTTGACTAGCTATCTCTGTACTTTTTCCAAGCATGGTCTCAATATCTCTTGCTCATATGATCCCTCCTCTCTCTCATCGATTGGTCTCCTGGAGCTCTACCTGGGGCTTGGCCATGGATCTCTGTATCTGCTTCCATCAGTTACTGGATGAAGGCTCTACTGGAGTAGGCCCGTTCAGGCACCCTCTTGACTATTGCTAGTAGTCAAAGGTGATATCATCTTTGTGGATTCCTGGGAACTTCCCTAGCACCCTGTTTCTCCCTATTCCCATGATGCTTTTATTTATCATGTATCTCTTTCCTTGCTCTCTCACTCTGTCCCTTTTCCAGCTCAAACCTCCCATTCACTTTTGTTCTCAATCCCCATCCCTTGCTCTCCATTGCCCTCCTTCACTCCCAGTTTGCTCATGTAGATCTCATCTATTTCTCCTTTGTTGGGTGATCTATGTGTCCCTCTTATGTTCCTCCTTGTTAGCTAGCTTCTCTGGAGCTATGGATTGTAGTCTGCTTATCCTTTGCTTTACAACTAGTATCCACTTATGAGTGAGATGTAGAGCAAGGGGAACAGTCCTCCACTGTTGGTGGGAATGCAAACTTGTACAGCCACTTTGGAAATCAGTATGGTGGTTTCCCAGAAAACTGGAAATCAATCTACCTCAAGACCCAGCCATACCACTCTTGGACATATACCCAAGGAACACACAATCATACCACAAGTACACATCCTCAACTATGTTCATAGCAGCATTATTCATAATAGCCAGAACCTGGAAACAACCTAGATGCCCCTCAGCTGAAGAATAGTTAAAGAAATGTGGCACATATACACCATGGAGTACTACTCAGCAGTAAAAAAAAAAAAAAATGGCATCATGAAATTTGCAGGCAAATGGATGGAACTAGAAAATATCATCCTGAGTGAGGTAACCCAGACTCAGAAGGACAAACATGGTATGTACTCAAGCAAATATTTTCTTGGTGGAGGAGTTAATAGTTAAATCTTCCCCTTTCAGGTACTTTTATATTATATTCAGGCACAACAGAAACTAAAGGTGGAAATAGTTTCCCTTTTACCTCTTCTCAAGAAGAATGTTTCTATATTCTTAGTTTCTTCTAGGTAGTGAGTTAGGGGACCAATTGTCCCAAGACAGGGAGTTTTGGAAAAGATAAGGGAAAACCCCCTCATTCCCAGAGTGTGCCTTGCTTTCACAACCTTAACTAGCACATGAGAATTTTCTAATTGTAAAGTATATTTTACTATATTTCCCTAGCAGTTTTATGGCACTGGTTATTGTCAAGTCATGATAATAATCACTTTGGAAATATGATCAGTTGTTATCAGTTTGTTGATAAATGTACATTGTCATTTCAGAAAAGATTATTCATGGTCGGGCATTTTGTTATCCTTTGCAGAGGCTATGTGAATGTCTTAGAGTAAGTAGCTCGTAGCATCTTTTACAACTTACTGCCAACATCTGAAAATGAAAAGTTTTCCTTAAAATGCATATTAGTTGGTTACCTGAGCTGGACATTACTTAGTGTCCTGCCACCTATCCAAAAAAAGCACATTTTTCTACCGGAAACACTCATAGAGACTAATAACTTGAATTTAATGAGAATATCATCACCTCTTGCTCAAAGTATTGAAATGCTAATTATTGTTCTTTTGTTCCCAGAATCTTCTCCAGAGCACAGATCAGACCACACTACTGATCTTTCATTACTTAAAACATAGAGAGCCAATATCTGGCCATGGTAATTCTCTTACTCACATACTATGTTACAGCCCCTCCCATCCCTTAAAATATATCTCTCTACTCTGCAACTATTATTATTTTTATAATATTTATTTTTATTATGTGTGCTTTCTATTTGTTTTTTCATTTTTATTGAAAATACATTTTAATACAATATATTCTTTTTTTTTTTTTTTTGGTTTTTCGAGACATGGTTTCTCTGTGTAGCTTTGCGCCTTTCCTGGAACTCACTTGGTAGCCCAGGCTGGCCTCGAACTCACAGAGATCCGCCTGGCTCTGCCTCCTGAGTGCTGGGATTAAAGGCGTGCGCCACCACCGCCCGGCCCAAAAGAATATATTCTAAGGATGTTTTTCTCTCCCACAATACCCCTAAGAATTTTCCCACTTTCCCACCCACCAAAATCCACACTCTTTGTTTATCTCTCTCATTGGAATATAAACAGGCATCTAAAATGATAATAATAAAATAAAATTAGATAAAGTAAAAAAGACCAGACTAAGACAAAACAAACAAACATAAGAAAATGGGCCAAAGAAAATGTTCAAGAAACACATATAGACACAAAGACACATACATTCCCACATAGAGAAATCCCATAAAACACACAACTGGAAGCCATAATATATGGGCAAAGTATCTGCAGGGAGGGGGGAAGGACAGAAAAAAAAATCCTTGACAAAGCATTATGAGACAAAGAGCCTTTAAAAATGAATCCTCCCGTTCTTTCTGCTCTGTAAGTGGGTTGCATATATTCAGCATGTTGGTCAAAGGGGCCCCATAGGGATCCCCAAACAACACAGTCTATTTCCAAGTCTAATGGCTGCTCTATACAAACTGATGGCAATGTATTATTGCCAAAGACCACACCTGCACAACTCATCAAGCACAGAGATATCTAGTTGGTGACTGCCTAGAGCCTTCACCCCTTCTGATTAGTGTTCAAGGTGTTATAAGGCACAGTACACACTACAAAAGAGAAAGGTGAAGACCAACTCGGTTACAAGCCCTTGGATCTCGAGCAGTAACCTGCCTGCTGGATGTGTTAGTGTAATAGTGACACAAAGCTTGGGGTTCTAACCAACTAATATGTGACTGGGCTTACAGCACACTCTAAGAGATGGTACCCATACCACACACTGAACAGGTGGCCAAAATCCTGAGACTAGATAGGCCAGGGATCTAGGGGAAAACCAATAATGTTCTGCTAAAGGAACATAGAAATAAATCAACTCTTAAAAGTCTTCTGCTGTACTCCTTGATCAGTGTTCCGTTCTGCCATCATCAAAGAAGCTTCCTCTAGCAGTAGACAGGAATACAGGACCCATGGCTGGAAAATGTACAAAGTGTGACTGATCTTGAAACATTTACTCCTAAGTGGCATTTCTCCTTCAATTCCCTTACCTCAGGCCTGCAGAGAATGAAGCAGCAAGATTGTAAGGGCCAGAGGGGTTGTAGAAAACCAAGGAAATGAGACATTGTGTTCTGGAGAGTTTTATGTTAACTTGACACAAGCTAAAGTCATCTGAGAAGAGTGAACAACTATTCAGAAAATGCCTCCATAAACTTAGGCTGTAGGTAAGCCAGTAGCATATTTTCTTAATTAGTGATTAATGGAGGAAGGCATAGCTTATTGTGGTTGGTTCTGTCCCTGAGTTGGATGTCATGGGTTCTATAAGAAAAAAAGCAGGCTGAGGAAACCAGAGGGAACAAGTCAGTAAGCAGCACCCCTCCATGGCTTCTGCATCATCTCCTGCCTTCAGGTTCCTGTCCAGTTGGAGCTCCCATCCTAACTCTCTTCAGTGCTGAGTGGTGATTTGGAAGTTTAAGCCAAATCAAACCTTTGCTCGCCAAGTTGCTTTGGTCATGGTGTCTCATTACAGCAATGATAACCCTAACTAAACACCTTCTAAACACCGGAAGACTGCCTGCACAAACCTGGGCCTGAGGTTGGTTTTCTTTTTGAGTCAGTGTTTCATGTGGCTCCTGCCTTGCAGCAAACTGACTAAAAGGAAGACACTGAACTCCTCCTGAGCCTCCTGCCACCATCACCAAAGTTCTGGAATTACAGGGGTGTACAACCATACTGTGCTTCGTGCAGATCTGGGGATGCCACAGACGGCCTGGCACATACCAGCATAACTCTGTGCCTACTAGCCACCATCCCTGCTCAACATATCAGTGCTGTTCCAGGGCAATTGTAATTATTTCTCTCACCATGGGATTCTTTGTCACATATTCAATCAAAAAGTCTAAGCCACAGCAATGCCCCCTTTTAAATTAAAACTTGAAATATAAATTTATTACAGCAAAACTTTCAGTTTATGTTTAAATTTCTTTTCTAAAAGTTGCAAAGCCCTCATCCTGCCTTTTGCTTTCCGGTCCCACAGACATTCAAATTTTCCTTTCATAAATGGAGATAAGTACTTCTCTCAGTGTGTTGTCATGGGATTGCAAACAGGGAATAGGCATATAGTATGTGGTATGGAAGATAGCCAATAAATACTATTTCTTTAAGCCTACCTTCTCATGATGTTTCCTCTTAATAAGCACATTTATGTTGTGACCATATATATGTGTGTGTGTGTGTGTGCGTGTGTGTGTGTGATGACATCATATATATCAACTTTACTTAATACAGTTGCTTCATTTGAACCAAGAATTAGAACTGAGAAAATCAGTTTGCAGCCAATTTTCTAAATAATACAGGAAAGTCAAAACTAAAACTTGAGACTTTACCTACCCAAGTGAAACCTAGATGGCTGTTTCCCACATGGCTAAGACTTCATGCGAGTCTCCTGTGTGTACTGCTTTCAGTATACAGGACATCAGATTTGAGCCAGAAGGGATCCTGGCCACCAGCATTCTACCACTGGCATCACAAATGCAATAGATGGGAACTATGTTTGATTCCCATCGGTGTGAAAATGAAAACTCCCATAGTCTCTGGGAAATGATCGCTGAGGGTCTCCAAGGTGACTAGGATTGATGAAAAGTGTGAGGGAGTTTGACTCCTATGACTGATAAGAGGCATTTGACTGAGGGCCCAAGTCTCAGCTTAGTCCAGGCACACTCACCTCTCTGATATGCAAACATTTGGCTTAGTGCAGGTGTTTTATAACATGTATTGTGATTACTCAAACTTTCTCTTCCTCTGTGACATGAAGTCTGAAATCATAATCTAGAGTCCTTCAAAGCCCATGAGGACCCACAGAGCAAGGAGTGTCTGTAATCAGACCCGATTTAACTCAGAAGGGATGCTCCTATTTCAACCCAGAAAGGCTCACTACAAGAATGTTTACTTTCACTGACACAATAATGGCTCCAGTTAAAAAAGTACTAAAAACTGTACTTAACATACATAGCTGGTCTATTTGAACTAAGCGTGGGAACTGTCAATAAAGGAAAATTTTTGTTTTGCTTACAATTATGCACAAAATGTTACAGCTGAGATCACTGTTAGTTTTGCATATTCTGAAAAAATATGTTCATCGATGTATTTATTGGTAAATGATGTATAATTATTATAAGTTGTTATATTTTATAAAGACTACACGTAAATAGGAAATAACACTTACAACATATATCATTTGTGATATTGATGTATTCAATTAAAGATATAAATTGTTTTTCCTATTTTCAGTTATGTAAATTGAATTTGCTACCCATTGACATTATAATTCTACAATAAACACATGGTGGCTCATGCATATAATCTAAGTACTCAATAGGGGAGGGCAAGGGAAAAGGCCAGTTTGGCCTACATGTGACTCAGTTTAAAAAATATAAAATAAAAAGATGGGTGATTGATTATCTTGGCTTTCTTTGTACTATAGGGTTTAAAGTACGTGTCATATACTTTAAAGTCATTTGGTAGACAAAATGTCTTTGGGGTCCAAAGGCAGCCATAGCAACACAATGATCTCCTTGTCACCCTATCCTACATAGTGATACCATGTCACAAAAAATATACAATAAAAACATGTTTTTAATATGGAAGAATAAAAAGTAAGCAAACAATAGTGTTTGAACCATTGCAGTATTGGGACCATAGTTTTAATAAACCTGGGCAAAGTCAGTAAGTTATCTTCAAAAAAACTCTACAGGCAAGCTTGTTATTAATTAGTTTGGTTAATTTATTTCCAGTAATTATAATCTGGCCCATATTTTATAGCATTGGAACTTTGTTTTCTGTATGGAACAAGAATAAACTTGTCAAACAAGATTCATCTGAACCTCTAAAAATAAATTGTCTTGCATTGAGAAATGCAATTGTCTATAGGCTTCCAACTTGACAATCATGAAGCCTTCCAAGTAAGATATTGTATTTGCCAGATGACTGTGGCACATTCTTTAAACCCTATAGGTTAAACAATAACAACAAAAAAGAATAAATTACTCATTTTTTATTTATATGGAGAAAATAAAATTGCTAAGTTTGTTTGTCCTTAATTATTAGAAAAAATATTTGGGAAATCCCACACAAATATGCTTTTGACTTTTCCCCAAAGAACAATAAAGATAGAAACACCAATATTATTATTTCTACTATCTCAAGATATGAAATTATTTCTACATATGAAACATAAATTATATGCAAGGATTATTTCCATGGCCACCTTGCCTTAGTCTGAGCTAAAACGATGCTGATCTACCAGGAACAATACTGCTGGAGACCGTCAGTAAATAAGATCAGGTTCCTCACTTGTGAACGGAAGGATAACTCAAGGAAATTTCACACAATACTTGAATAAATAACAACTTTCAGATATTTGCTATATTTGTACCAGTTAAATATAGGTGCTCCGTTAGTGCAGGGTATTTATTTCATTGTATTACTATAAATACTCAAGGGGAAAATTCATGAAATAAATCACTACAATGCCAGAACATATCATTAAACGAATAATGGTTTTTGTTATTATTATTGCAAATTGGTTGCAGCTTAATTTTTTTCTTCTGCTATAGTCAGTAAATGTGGACCAGTATCCATCTTGCTATAACAGGAAACTATCAGTCTCTTCCACATACTTGGCTATCACTTCCATGATTGGAATTTATCCTGGCAACCTTCTTCCTAGTCTAATACTCAATGCAATTCTTATCTCTCTCTGGCTTGTCACTACTCTTTAGGCAGCCATGTCACTCACCAATCAAGCTAAATCTAAACCTGTGCTTCCATGTCTCCTTTCATTTAATTTTAGTTAAAACATTAGGAATTAATAAATACTACTGCAAGCAACAGTCTACTCTAGAGGATTAGATGAAAATCAATAACTCTTTATGTATCATTTTGTCTGAATTTTCTAACTTAGCTTCCCATTACTTGGGCCCACTGTGGTTACAACTATTCATTTAATTTAAAACAGCTTAGTTGGAAAAGAAAATTATAAAAATACATGGAAATAGGATATATAAAATTATAATACAGAGAACATTGATGACTGATGACTCCCAAGAAATTTTTGGAGAGTGTAAAATAGTATGAAATAGTAATGTGGTCAGCTAGGGGTCAAAAGACAACTTGAGTCAAGCCATATCTTAACCAAATAGCTGACATATGAATTTAAACTGGAGCTAGGATTATCTTAGGGGGAAGCATGTGACTTTCTGTGTACACAGACAAAATAATCATATACAAAGGAAATAAATCAGTATAAACTTGGAGCTGTCTAGATAGCAGAAAAGCAGTAAATTCCCTCTAAGTTTCATGACAGTCAGTGTCAGTGCTGACTCAAGTTTGCTCTACATATATAAATTGGTAGCAGTTTTTCTAAAATTCCTGTAGAGTAAATAAAAAATAAAAAAAATAAAAACTGCTCTAGTCTTTAAGTATTTGGTTTTTAGTTTGTATGTTTCTCAATGTCTAGTATGAGTGATAGTAGTAAAAATAAAAATAACACCTATGGTAATAAGTGGGTTCCAATCATTGGTGGGGGAAAAGCCTGTACTAGATAGAGGGAAACAATTCATTCCAGTTCTAAGGACAGTTAAATCAAGAGATTTTCTGTTTTCAGGAAGGTGGTTGTTCTGTTTATAAACAAACGATTTCAGAGACCCACGTTCTACCAATCAAGAAAGCAGTAGACATGAAATTTTTTCAGAACACCATAGGAGTTTTGCCCAATATTTCCCATTTTGAACCTTGCCTGTTCGTGATCTTTGTTTACAACCAGTAGTTTCCTACTAGATTAAAATCTCAAGCTCATATAATCAACTGAAAGACATTCTTGGTTTCTCAGCTCCTGTTACCTCTTTGAACTTGGATCCTACTGCTTTCCATCTTGCTCACACATCTCCATTATCTTGTTTCTTTGTTGCTTTTCAGACACACAGAGCATGAGCTGTTTGGGACTTACTGTTGCATCAATGCCAAAAGCACCCACCTGGCTCATTCCCAGAGTATTTCACAGTTGTGTCTAATATCAAAGTTACTTTTTCATAGCAAACCCTGCAGTCTCTCTTCATACCCCTTAACCTCCCATTATCTGTGTCCTGCACCTCGTGTAGATTGTGTATTCAAGTTTCTCATCTCCAGCCTCAGAATAAAAGCTGTTCATGGCAGGATGAAATTTGTTTTGCCCCATATGTCTCCCAACCCAAGGACAGTGTCTAATACTGTGAACAGGTTTCACTCCAACTCCAGAAATTTACTCACTTTGAAACACCAGTCATAAAATTCACATAAGATTGATTATGTCACACAAAGTGAAACTGACAGCCATCAGATTTCTGTTCTTTATTCATCACCTTTTTCCTCCTTAAGTGTGAAATAGGGCTGGCTTTGATATTTTAGAACCTTTTAACCAAATTTTTTGAAAATGTATCCTTCCGATGTTTGAAGTGCCAAAAGAGATACCAAAACGACAGGAATGCATTGACAGGAAGAGGGACTATTTGCTTTCAAAAATATACCTGTGGAATTATTTACTTATTTACTGTATTTTTCTACTAAAAAAAAAAAAAAAAAAAAAAAAAACCCCAAGGCTTATATATTTATTAATCAGCCTCAGTATATGTGGTTTTCTATTAATAAAGAAATTTACTGATTCTCAACCCTTTAACTTCTTAATGAAATATTTTCTCTTTACTTTTTGGGGCATTTTAACATGAAAATCAATACTGACAAGGATCAAAGTCACAAACAAATTCTTTTATATAATTGTAGCCCTTACTGCCAAAACCAAGGAAGAGCAGCAATTTCTTTGAGGTTCAGAAAAATTAAATGTTTTGTCTAATTTCACAGAGTTTATGTTTCTTAGCTTTAAATCCTAGACACAGCTGGGACTCTGAATGCAGGGCAGAGTATTTTTTGAGCCCTAAAGTCTAAAAGGCCTTATTTCAGTGAAATTTGAAGTTTTCTTTTTTTTTTTGTTTTTTTTTGTTTTTTTTTTTTTTGTTTTTTTTGGTTTTTCGAGACAGGGTTTCTCTGTGTAGCTTTGCGCCTTTCCTGGAGCTCACTTGGTAGCCCAGGCTGGCCTCGAACTCACAGAGATCCGCCTGGCTCTGCCTCCCGAGTGCTGGGATTAAAGGCGTGCGCCACCAACGCCCGGCTGAAGTTTTCTTAAGGTATTAAATATCATTATAGTTCATGATTAAAATACATATATAAGAAGTATGATACAGAGAAATTAGGTATTTCCCATTCATTTGAAATTTCCATTTTTGTTCGTGCTTGGTTTCTACTACACTAGTGCACGAATATAGCATTCCTTTACATCTCTACCAGGCATGACAGTATTCTTTAAACACAAATGACCACATCTCAGCAGCTTTCCACAATCAGTGCTGATGTCTTATTCACTTTACATTTCCATGACAAGTCAATCCTGGCTAAGCTTCGATTGTTGGATATTGTAGTTTACAGAATGGAAAAAGTACAGAATTATTGAGACACCATTTATTACAGGAGAAAGAACTCAATTCTTCTCTTATTTAGTGGTAGGCCAGGTTAATTTATATTCAAAGTCAAGAGTTCAGAGTGGGATGTATTTTACTTTCCACCAGAAGAGACACAGCAAACTCCTAAGACCAAGTTTGATGCCAGTGGTGTTGAGAAGTCCATCATTCTCATTAGAAAGATATTCAATGTACATCTCAATCTCAATGACCTAGATCATTCAGATGACGAAGAACTCAAAAAGAAAAGATAATAACTGGAGTGTGACTTATACTTCCAATTTATTTATTGATATGTGTATATATGCATCTCTGTGTGTGGTTCTGTGCAAGTGCACATACAGGCCAGGAGAGGGCATCAGATCCCCTGGAGCTAGAGTTACAGGCAGTCCTGAACCACCCAACTTGGGTGTTAGGTATTGAACTCATTTACTCTGCAAGAGGATAAAGCAGTCTTAACTGCTCCACCATCTCTCTAGTTGCTATACTTCCAGGTTATGATTCAACTCTCAAAGTTTTATCGCACTCTACTAAACTCCACTATTTAAACAAATCAGCAAGAGTATCACAGGTATTTCTGCACAAGTCAGCCTTGCCAGTGAATCAAAACATTCACTCTCCACTGCTCCCTCAGGCCCTCCAGGTTGATCCTCTGAGTTGGAAAGCTGTTGAAAAGCCTGAGAATATCCAAGTAACCCAGGCTTCTAAAAGGCAAATTTTGTGAATAGTTCTAAAATTCAAATTTAAATTTAATTCTGCAAGATTAATTTTTCCCTGTCAAATACAGTTGAAGCTAAGGATGTGGCTCAGTGGTAGAGCACTTGTCTAATGGCAGCAATATAGCATAAAAGCAATTAAACAACCAGATGTGGTGCTAAACATCTATAGTCCTTGCCTTTGCAAGGTAGAAGAAGTATTTCAAGTTCACGGCCAATCTGTTTTCATGGTAAGACCTTGTCTCTCTTTTAAAAATTGTTATTGTAATTATATATTTTAAACTATTTTTATTATTTAATATTATGCTTATTTGGGGTTTATGTGAAGGTGCTCTTTGTGTACAGAGGCATCATATCCCCTAAAACTAGAGGTATAGAAAGTTGTGAGTAGCTTGATATGGGTATCTGGAATGGAAACTTAGTCCTCTGGGAAACAATAGGAGCTCTTAACTGCTAAGCCATCTCTCAAGCCCTTTTAATATAAATTATTTTCTCTAAATTCCTAGGCTAATTAACCACCATAATAACAAGAAAAAATGATATTTATTTGGATCTTCGCTACGAAAACATCATCACTTATTTTTCTATAATGTTTACCTGTGACATGCAAATAAATTTTTCTTTTTTTTTTAATAATTTTATTTTTTTTAAATATACAATTCAACTTTACCTATCAGCCATAGATTCCCCCCATTCTCCCTCCTCCCGTCCCGCCCGCCTCCCCCCCACCCACATCCCCCCAGCCCCCCCCTTCCCTCCTGGCACACCCCCCCCCTGCCCACCACCCATTTCCATCTCCTCCAGGGCAAAGATTCCACCGAGGGTTGAGATCAACCTGGTGGACTCAGCCCAGGCAGGTCTAGTCCCCTCCTCCCAGGCTGGGCCAAGGGTCTCTACTAAGCCTCAGGTTTCAAACAGCCAATTCATGCACTGAGCACAGGACCCGGTCCAACTGCCTGGATGCCTCCTAAACAGATCAAGCCAATCAACTGTCTCACCCGCAAATAAATTTTTCAATGGAGAAAACCATTCAAGAGAGACAGAATAAAAGAAGAAATTCTTTTTATTTTGTATTTAAATTGATGCATTGTTGATGAAGAAGCAAATTTATTATTCAAAGTTTGTTTTGAGTGAACCAAAATGTTGGTGTTGTTGGTAGAATTGAGACTATTTATGAAAAAAATGTATTAGAAGTTATTTATTGTGAGTAATTTTCCCAAAAGTGACAATTAAAATCTTTTCAAATGCACAGTAACTGTAGTTATTGCATCTTTGAATAAATGAGATGCAAAATTTTATGCTATAAAATAAGATTTTTAAAATTTGGCTATATATTTAAAATTCTAATTGATATATAGCTTGGTGGGAGAGCACTTAGTGAACATATGCAAAGCTCAGAATTTGACATTTACCACCATGGAATAGATAAATAGATAAAATACTTAAGAAGAAATAAACGTGTAGATTTTTTTAGTGTCAGTGTACTGTATTTTTTACAGATACATATAACACTTACAGATGACATTGTGTGATTAAAAACAATTTGGAAACAAATTCTGATACAGTGCTATGAGAATGATGGATGGTGAACAGATGGGAATATAAACAAAATAAGAACACCTTCATAGTAATAATGGTGAGATATAGAAGTTGATGGAAATAGGAGGATTTAGTTTTTCTTGCTGCCTTTGTAGGCGGGAAAGTTTCCATAAGTGAACCATTTACGGCCATCCTTAGCCAGGAGGTAAGTCCTGGGTATCAACTTCATCGTGCCCTTTGGATACTTATGCACTTCATTCAGTTGCTAAACCTTATCATACGAATTGTTTATTTAGACCTCCAAACTAGAAACTGGAAATGACTTAAGATCATGACCTTGTAAATTATTACATTAGAATATTGGAGTCAAAGACAAAAATTGAAATCATTCTGTTTTCATCACATTTTTCCTACTAGTTTAAATTTCTTCTGCAAGAAGATTGGCTGTATTTCACTTTGTTACTGATATTAACATGGTATGTTAATGCTCACAATACATAAAAAATATACTCTGTCTTTGTCAGTCTATCTATCTTTGTGTCTGTTTGTCTGTCTGTGTTCTGTGTGTGTATCTGTGTGTCTGTGTGTCTGTGTGTCTATCTGTTGTGTGTCTGTCTGTCTCTCTCTCTCTTTCTCTCTCTGTGTATGTGTGTGTGTGTGTGTGTGTGTGTGTGTGTGTGTGTGTGTGTGTGTTGAGGCAAAAATCGTATGTTGATACTTCAAGGGTATGTCAACAGACCCAGAAGTATGCAGTGCTTTGGAGTCTACCTAGGCATTCACCATGCTAATAAAGACTTCCTTCCATTTTCTGTTTGCAGTAAGACTTAGATGTAGATGTGAAGAGCAACATTGCAGTGCCTAAGACTTTCATCAGTCTCAGCAGAGACTTAAAAGATCAATAATCACATTTTTCTTCACTTTAAGGAACACACACAAAGAACATCTATTTGTAATTTAGCCTTGAGCTTGGTTTAAGATATCATCAAGAGGTTCTTCCAATCAACATTTCTTTCTGAAAATTCCATATAATATCTAAATTTGATTTTCAATAATGTGCCTCTTTATTGGAGATGTCAACTTGTGAGCAGAAATCCAATATATAATTTTTGAATATATTTAATTTGAATTGTTGGTGGCTTCCACAGTAAGGACCCAGTGATGGGGATGTAGCTGAAGTTTTCCTGGTCCTGCCTGGCCCAAGATCAGGACAAATCTCTCTCACCCACCAGTCCCACAGCCGCTAGGACCCAAGCAAACACACAGAGACTTATATTACTTATAAACTGTATGGCTGTGGTAGGCTTCTTGCTATCTAGTTCTCATATCTTAAATTAACTCATTTCTATAAATCTGTACCTTGCCACGTGGCTCATGGCTTACCGATATCTTATCTCATGCTTCTCATCGAGGTGGCTGGCAGCGTCTCTCCACCTCAGCCTTCCACTTCCCAGCATTCTTCTCTCTCTTTGTCCCGTCTATACTTCCTGCCTGGCTACTGGCCAATCAGCACTTTATTTATCAATCAACCATCCACAGCACTTCCCCTTTTCTTTTTTTTTCAAAAAGGAGGGCTTTTAACTTTCATATAGTAAAATTACATATAACAAAACAGTTATCAAGCAACAATAACAGTTATAATATCTAGTCTATTTGTATTTGGCAAAATTAAAGAAGATATTCTATCTATCCTATATTTGTGAGTCTAAGGTTTCATATCTAACTTATCTTTTATCATGACTAAGGAAATTACAACTATCTAGTCTTCAACTACATCAAAGACCTCAGAAGGATATAATATTACCTGAGAAATGGGAGAAGGACACAAGCAACTTTTGGGAGTCTTGTGAGAGTAGACAGAGACAGCTGGCAGCCTGGACAGTCACCTAATGTTCCTTTGTAAAATTGGGGCATCTGTCTTTAGCCCACAGGCCTAGAGTCTCTCAGTCACTTCTCTCTGTGTCCTGTAGAATGTCTGGCAGTTTCCTCTGCAAAGCAGGATGCTGTGGATGATTGATTAATAAATAAAGTACTGATTGGCCAGTAGCCAGGCAGGAAGTATAGGTGGGACAAGGAGAGAGGAGAATACTGGGAAGTGGAAGGCTGAGGTGGAGAGATGCTGCCAGCCACCTCAATGAGAAGCATGATTTAAGATATAGGTGAGCCACAAGCCATGTGGCAAGGTATAGATTTATAGAAATGGGTTAAGATATGACAACTAGATAGCAAGAAGCCTGCCACAGCCATACAGTTTATAAGTAATATAAGTCTCTGTGTGTTTGCTTGGGTCCTAGCGGCTGTGGGACTGGTGGGTGAGAGAGATTTGTCCTGATCTTGGGTCAGGCAGGACCAGGAAAACTTCAGCTACAATGAGGATTAAATTCCTGGTCTTGCCAAACACAGTAAACACAGTATGGCTCCCTGGTATAATAAACATCCACATGATCATGACCCTTACTTAAGTAACTCTGTATCACTACAGGGTGGTGAGCTTTGTGTAAGCATATGGTGTGTGTGTGTGTGTGTGTGTGTGTGTGTGTGTGTGTGTGTGTTTGCTTGCATGTACCTTTTGCATGTTTATGTTACAACCTAATTAGAGGATTTGTACACACTGGACATGCAAGAAGCCTTGAAACAAGAAATGTTCATAGCAGAATCTTATGCCACACAGAACAGTTGTTTGCAATCACCAAGGCAAGATCACTTGAGGCAGACATCCCTGACAACTAGATCAGAACTAAGATAAATTCGAATGACTTTCTTAGAGTCTCCTCAAATTTCACTAATTTCCCTTTCCAGATTGTTTTTCCATTTCCTTTTGAGAATTAACCACACACATTATTACATTATCATTTGGTAGAGAAAAATAAATCATTTAACAAAATTAAGAATCATCATTCTATTACATATAACAGAGCACTGTTGTATAAAGTTGGTTCGGACAAAGTATGACTTGATTTTATTGCTTATTTTCTGTGGGATCCTAGAGGAGTTACAGAACTCTTCTAGTCCTCAGTTCACTCACCTATAAAAGTGTAGCAAAGGAAGGCATTTACTTCACGTGGTTGTTGAGAACTTAGTTGCTGAATTCCTTTGTACTGCATTTGAGAGAGATTTACTTAATTACAGGGGACAATAAGAGAAATACATTTATAGTGGTTTTTCAATAAGTAGAAACTGGGGAAAGGAGATGGCGGGAGTACCCATAGATCAGAAGGTGCTAAGGAGGGAGGCTGAGAGTAAGACTTCTATCCACAATGTGAACAATTATGATGCAAGAAAGACAACAAAGAGAAATGAGTTCACATTGCAAAACGAGCCTCTGCCTCCCCCTTTCCATCCCAGCCCCACTCTTGCAAGCTTGTGCTGTAGGAGACATTTTACTCTAAGAAGATCAGGAATCGTCACAATTATACTTTTTAAGTGATTAACCACTGCTCACTTCCAACATTCCATATACGATTGAGGGGACTGATAGGAAACCCAGTCACACCACCAGCTATCAGTAAGTGAGTGGGGAAAGAGATTATAGAAAAAAAAACTCAAAGGAAGTTTGATAAAGAAAAGGTTCTTTATTGGGCTTTATTGGGCAGTTGCATTGAAATGAACAGTTCTCCCACTTATAAGTTTGTTATGGCCAATTGTGAACTTCATTTCAAATATCTCCATCAATCCTGTATGCACTTTTTGTGCAGTTTTGCATTTGTCTATGCATAGTATTTGAAGCATGTAGAAAATACAACTTGGAGGTCATAAAGGAAAAGTGACATTGTTGTTGATTACATTAGGATTGAAAGATTGAACTAAGTAAGTCAAAGGCAAGTGGACTTGAATAATGGTATTATTTAAAGGTCCTTGGGCTTCAGATTGGCCTTTTATTGGAGAGTAGAGTAGGACAACAGAGAATTTTCCATATGGATTATATTATAAATGCATTGTCAGGGCACTTTCTAGAAATATGAAGTAAGGACATGTAATCAAGTTTTTCATGGGGGAGAGGAACTCAGATAAGGACAGGTGGGAGTTATTTTGGGATTTTTAGGCATTTTACACTTCTAGATTTCAGATATGGGGGTGTACAGGGCTATGGGATGTCTGCTGACAAAAACCACAGATCTACCCAATGGACAAGGGGGGTCATTTTGAAAGGAGATTGAAATCCATGTTCAACCTGCAGATGAATTCAAAGCAGTTGAATATCCCTAGGAACATTACTGATGAGGATAATTATATTTATCTTTTCACTGTGTAATATTGTCAGAAGATTAGTATATATTCAGACAAGCATGTTTGATTTTTAAGAATATACTCAAACTACAATATCAAGGGACAGATTACTTTTTCTTTCTGAGTCCACCAAGCCCTGAGCATAGTATTTACTGTGGAGAGATGTCTAATGAATAGATAGGTACAATAAATTTAACTTTATGCTGCAGGAACTAGCTTTGTAGTGTGTGGGGGGGGGCAGGGGTAGACTAATATACTACATAAAACTGGTTCTTTGAATCAACAGCAATTACCTGTAGCAGGTTTTCTTTTGGGCCATCAACCAGCTCCCAAATCATGACATGGAGACATCTTATTAGTTAGGAATGCTCGGCCTTATCTCATGCTTGTCTCAATAGCTCTTATAACTTAATTTAACCTGTTTCTATTTATCTATGCTTTGTCTCAGGGCTTTTTACCTTTCTTTCATTCTGTATGACCTACTTTTCCTGCTTCTTCCATGTCTGGCCGGCTGATAGCTTCACAGTTGCCTGGCCCCGGGTATCTCCTTCTCTTTCTCCCTTATTCTCCTCTTGTTATCTTCTCCTCTTCCTCTGTTCTCTTCTCCTATTTATTATCTGGGCCCACCAGCCCCACCTATTGTCTACTGTCTAGATCCTGGCTATTCAGCCTTTTATTAGACCAATCAGGTGCCTTAAGCAGGCAAAGCAACACATCTTTACATCATTAAACAAATGCAGCAAAAACAAATGTAACATATCTTTACATCATTGAACAAATACGGCATAAACAAATATGACACACCTTTACATAATGAAAGTAATATTCTGCAACATAAACCAATGTAACACTTCTTTACATTTGTTGATATTATATATGTATGTATATGTATATTCTACAACTATTACCCATTTATACTTGCCTGAGTTTGTAGGCTTTCACTTTTGTCTCTTTCATGATAAATTAGTTTCACTGAAAGCATGGTATAACATATAAGAGGAACAGTAAGATAAAAGGATTTACTGAACCTTGGTCCAAATACTCTCTTTCCTATAATTCTTTTATGCTCAAGGAATAAAATGTAATGCATCACCTAGAGATGGAGGCTTATAATCCCTTGGGCTAATCTGCTGGACATCTCCCTGTGGACACCCTCAAAGCCCTCATCCTCCCACTAATCTGGCTGAGTCATTCACGCAATTATCAAAGATCCACAATTATATCCAGTCACATGCTCCACTTTATTCTCCCATTAAGTTCATTTGCCATTACTCTTTTTCTTTCCTTCCTCCTCTTCTTCCCGCTAACATGCTTGCTCTTTCATTCTTTTGTTTTCCATCAACCATTTATTCATGACGGTGTTCTGTGGCGATATATTGAGCACCCCAATAAAACTTATCTGGGGATCAGAGGACAAAGCCAGCCACTAAATTAGACATAGAGGTCAGGCAGGGGTGGCACACACACCTTTAATCCTATCACTCTAGAGGCAGAGATTCACCTGGATCTCTGTGAGTCCAAGGCCACACTGGGAACAGAGCCAGGCATGGTGGCACACACCTTTAATCCCAGCTCTTGAGATCTCATGCCTTTGCTTGGAAGCACACACACCTTTAATCCCAGGAAGTAATACGGCAGGACACAGAAAGGTATATAAAGCTTGAGGAAACAGGAACTCTCTCTCTTTAGACTGAAGATTTCATAGAGGTAAGTTAGTGGCTGCAGCAGTTCAGCTGAGTCTCATTTGGGTGAGGACGCAGAGGCTTTCAGTCTAAGGAAACAGGATTGGCTGAAGAGTTGGCAAGGTGAGTTTGGCTGTGGCTTGTTCTGTTTCTCTGATCTTTCAGCTTCCACCCCAATATCTGGTTCCGGATTTTTTTTATTATTAATAAGACCATTTAAGATTTGTGTTACAGTGTTTCTTATGGGAGAGAATGTTCACATGTATGTCTTTAATATGTGTGATTTCATTTTATCTCCCATGGAAGGACAATTAACCTAGAATGGGAGGAAGAGTTGTTCACCAGCACTTAATTTCCCTCTATCTCCAACCACCAAATGCCATTCCAATACCAGAAATGGTTGCAGGGCACGTTTAAATTGCCACTCTCTCAGCAACTGAACACTGTGGAAAGGGGGCAAACCACTCAAAATGGAGCGATTCACAGGAAAGCTTTGTTGGAACCTATGCTTGTTTTTGCATGAACAAATATTTTAAGAGAATTAAAATGGAAAACTGGCTGTTCCACATAGCACTCAATGTGAAACATTTTTACAGACCACAGGGGCATTCCTTTTTATTTTTATAACTGGTGAAATGAAAAACAAGGAAGAATGTGTGCAAGCACACACACACACACACACACACACACACACAACTCACTCACAAACAAAACTAAATAAACAGAAACCTTTTGTGACTTTGTTTTCCTGGAAGGAAGCCATGTAAGAAGAGCCATTGGGCAAAATCACAGAAATGTGGAGCTAGACAAGGCCATAGAGATCATTCCTTGGAATCCCCTCAAATCTCAGATGAGGAAACGGACTAAGTGAGTGTACAACTTTCCCAAGGTCACAGTTAGTTAACATTTCAGCAGGGACTAGCATTTAAATCTTTTAAATCCCAGTCCAGTCCTCTTAAATCATCAGGAAGGTGAGAAACAAGTGCTGTGTCCCAAGGACTCACTTATCTACTTGTAAAAATGATTTGCCTACCTGGAAGGGACCTAGTCTGCATTACCCTATGGTGTAAAATATGGAACTGTTTCCCCAACAATTTTTCTGCAATGTGCTTAAAGGCAAGTTCAGCATCTTCCCGCTGAGTTTTCTGGCTGCTCTAAAAAATTTATCCCAATGCCTATGGTTACTCACACAGTCTTTGCATGCAAGAAACCGAACCAGTGGCTTCTGAATTATGATCCCTGAGCTATTTGGGGTTTGGCATGCCTTGCAGTTCAGGAAAAAGATAAATTTCAATTTCCAGAAGAGTGAATTCAGAAAAAGGAGGGAAAGAAATGGTTTTAACTGAAAGGTGAAACACAAACCGTGGATTTTACCAGGGACAATACACAGTAATTTCACAGTGTATGAAATAAAGAATGTGGAAAGTGCTAAAAAGAGCATAATGACACAAACAGCATCATGAGATCTATGCTTACTAGAAGAATATGAAGCCCATTTCCTTGGACTCTCAGGGCCCTGAAAGCAGGCAACTGGATGACAGAAAATCCCATCTGCGTGCAGCCAAGTGCAGTTTCATTTTGATATGAAGAAATAATTATTCTCAATGATCCTGTGGTCATTGCCTCTCCTCCCTGCAGCAGAGTTAGGAGTAGTGTAACAGTAGTCACTGGGGAGAAATTCTATACATCCTGCCAGAATATTGGAACATACCAGAGAAAAGTAACAGATTACAATCAGATAGTTTAGGATCATATAAGCCTACCATTGAGCATTCATCAACCAGGCTAAGCTTTGTTGACTGGCCATATTTCCAAGTGGACGTACACACACATGCTAGGAATGGACCTGTGAATGCACACTCATGTGAATACACTCATATAGACACACACACACACACACACACACACACACACACACACACACACACACAATTATGACTTCAATACATGGCTGCAATTTTCTTATTGCCCCAAATTGAATTTGAATATACAGTAAGCCAGCTGTATCATGATCATTTTACAAGGCCTGGAGAAAATTTATCAATTGAACTTCAAAGCTCTCTCAGCCTTTCCATATTGTTTTATTATTAAGAAGTAAAATGTGTAATCATTTTAGAAGACAAGTATTAAATTTAAACTAAGGTCAACAAGTTTTGAATCAATGAAAGTTGCCAAGATTTCATCCTGCTTAATCTACTTGTTTTCTACCATTCCTTCCCACATAGTCATTAATTTCCTGTTATCTTAAGACAGAAGTGGAAAAGAACTACAAAAGATGGCATGTTATTTTCTGTCAATAGATAGAGAAGAAATTTAACAATATGTTGTGCTTCTTATGATCATATAGTAAGAACTTGATAGTTTAATGATAGTTTAAAAGTCTGTTGGCTGCTAAGTCCCAATGAAAAAGGCATGTGTGACTTAGAAGTGAGCAATGCTGAAATATGGGTAACATGGGAAAGAGTTTGAATATTTATTTTTGAAGAGGCTTAGAAGTATATGTCAGCATCTGTATGTTTCGTTTTCTGACAGTCTTGGAACTAGAGACTCTTCTATCTCTTCTTTTACATGTAAAGGGAATTAAATTTAGACTACGTAATTTTGGGTAGCTACTGGTGAATTGGCTTTAAAGGGAAAGTTCAGCCCTAAAGTTCATTCTCATAGCCTCATGCTCTAAGGTGAGGAGCCATGGTTTCCCTAGAATGTTTCTTCCGCAGTAATAAGTGTTCTTATTATACGCGTGATAGATGCTTCTTCTCGACCTTGTAACTAAAGTAGAAAAAGAATATACCATGAATAGATGATCAGCTAAGTAAATGTTCAGAACCACTGTTCTTGTTAAAAATTGATAGCTGACTCTTAACTAAAAGTCACTTAATACTTGAATGTTTAAAAGACTCTTATTTGGTATCATATATTCAAAATAAATAGAAAAATACGTGTAAGGCACAGTGCTTGCTCTCCACTCCCATAATTAATGGTTTAATATGAAGCATAAGACATGTACCAAAATAATTTTAATACAAGTTAAATATATGTATTTTTTTCATTGCAAATATAAAAATATCTCTCTAGGAATCAATGTAGAATCAAAATGAACATAGATGTTGAAGGACTAAGATAGGCTCATGATTGTTTTCTGAGGAACTAATGCTGATAACAGTAGCATAAAGAGTATCCACTCTGACTTGGAAGAATAAATGCCTTCAAACTGTGTGAAGAAATAGTGGGGAACAGTGACATTTGCAAGATTAACCATACTCTAGTTGAAAGTATGTTTTCATGAGGTTTACTTGGATTTTTTATATGCCTTCACTTTTTACTACAATGTTTGTTTATCATAGTTTTATGTGGAAGGGTCATAAATTGCCAAGATAGTGGTTGCTAGAAATAGACAACATTCTATTGATAAATTTAATTTCAATATCCTTAGTGACTTCTAATATTACCCAAGATTCAAAGTATACCAGGACAAAACATTAGGATCAATTTTTTTATAGATTAGCATTCCACAAATCAGTGTGGACTTCATGAGACTATCTTTTTTTACAACTAATTATTCTCTTTTTATTTATATCCCATCAATCTATCAAGAATATTTGAGGCAATAACCACTTTAAATAATCACTTCAACCACTTCCTAAAGAGTAGTTGTTGTTGTCTGTTTCCTTTGTCAGATGTATACTTGCTGAGATCATGTTAAATTATCTGTACTACTTCTAAGTCTTAAAGAACTGAAAGTTGCACGCAAGCTTTGTCATTTTTTGCTGCCATTTTTTAATGACATATACTCTGAATTAGGATAAGAAAAAAAATAGACATGAGCCTTTCCCTCGTGCTCAGCGCTAAGTTGATGGGCGTTCTACTTCCAGAAGCATGGCATTCCGAAGTCATTGGTAATTCCTGGCCTCTCCTTGGCAGTCATGGATCCCCCCCTGTCTAAATTTGCAGCAAACAAATCAAAGGCCGTATGTAGCGCTGATCCTATTTCCTCCGACTGGATGGCTCTGTGTCCTCATGCAAATGGGTCTCAGCTGAACTTGCTGCTCAAAAGCCTAAAAGCTTAACCAGCCTAGTTCCTTGTCCTCATGCCTTAAATACCTTTCTGCTTCCTGCCATCACTTCCTGGGATTAAAGGCTCTTGTTACCATGCCTGGCTGTTTCCAGTGTGGCTTTGAACTTATAGAAATCCAGAGGATATCTGCCTGGAATGCTAGGATTAAAAGCGTGTGTGCCACCATTTTCTGGCCTCTATATCTAGAGGCTGTTCTGTTCTCTGACCCCAGATATATTTATTAGGGTGCACAATATTATGGGGAACACAATATCACCACAGCAGTATTTTATCTTCTTCCTATGCCCTTGTTTATTGAGTATGTGTGAATGTCTGTTTCCAAAACACTGCCTGAATTAAGATCTATATCCCCTCACCTGCATTTTACTCTTGGTTCATATTTATTTTACCTTCTTTCACTCAATAAACACTGTTTCCAAGTTAAAAATTACCTGCTCTGAGCTCAAATGTGTGTGTGTACATGTGTGGATGCATGTGTGTGGGAGGGTGGTGGTGGTTAGGGAATAAACCTAGGATCTCCCAGCCAGATACACAATCTACAAATGGCTTATGTCCCCAATCCAAACACTATTTTTTTTTTAAGAATTTTATCCAAGACAAAATGGTGAAATATATTCCTAAACTTGCTCAAGTTTTAAAATCTTGATGGTAAAACTTGATGGTGGTTATTTTACTGATGCACCTGCTTTGACACTGATTGACCTTCATTTTGTTTTTGAACTAAGCATATAGTATAATGGGATTCTTTACTACACTTTGAGCATGTATATCATGGCCCTTTGCTCATGTACCATCACCTCCCTTGCTTATATGACTACATGTTAACACCATTTTTATCAGCCCTTGACATTTTATTAGATTCAATTTCATCATTTCCTGGGCACCCTCTTCCTTGCTTACTGAGCCCCCACGCCTCCACAAAATTTAAACACCAACAAGAGTGGTTAAGTTTCCTCAAATTATGGTAGAATTTGTAAGATTCAGTTCCTTTTCAAAATTTGCCAAATATAAATAGACAAGTGTACTTGGAACTTACTCCTTATCTAATTAATTAGGGGCCAATGTGATAGCTAAGCCAGCGAGTGCTTGCTGCTATGCCTGTAGGCTTGGGGTCAATCCTCAGAACCCACATGATCAAGAGGAACTGACTCCAAGCAAGTTGCCTTCTGACCTCTACACATGCACCGTGGCACATGTTTGCACATGTACCCGCAAACTAAGATAAATAAACCTGAAAAAATAAGCACTCAATTCTGAGTTAAAATGTTATTTTAATAGTGTATGGCTATGAAGAATGACAGGGAAAATGTTTGTTTCCTTTTGCAACCTAATGGAGGGTACATCTTTCAGTATGTTAAATCAGCTCAAACTTGGATGAAATGGCAGTTATCAGATTGTGGCCATTTTTATCACTCTGGTTGAAGTAAAGGCCTAAACATTTGACAAAAATCATTTCAGCCAAGTCTCCTCAGCACATTCCTCTGAGCACCATAATAAACTGAGAAAGCTTCTGCATTTGCACTGTGCAGTCAAAGACTTAAAGTGGTTGAAAGCAAGCAGAGGTATTGATGTTGCTCACTTCCATGAAGAGTATTCCAGACAGTACACAAAGAAAAATGCCCTTTGTGCTCTGGGATTCAGGTAAACAGGTGCCTCAGACTTCAGGAGTCTATGGCCATTTTGGCAACTGCAGAAGGTTCCAGATTAAATACAAAGGGACAAATCAACAAATCGAGTGATCTCGGGCTGGAGAGATGGCTCAGTGGTTAAGACAACTTCATGCACTTCCAGCAGGTCTGACTTCAGCTACTAGCTCCCAGCCAGGTGGCTCACAATAATGTGACTATTGCTCCAAGAGATGTGATGCTCTATCCCCTCACACCCCATCACTACAGAGAATAAAAATAAATAAATTAATAATCTTTTGGAAGGATTGACGATATTGATTAAATCTCTAAGCATATAGAAACTTAAAATTAACTGAATTTCCCAGGTTTTCCAAGTTCATGTGCCTTATATTTACTTCCACTATTTAAAATGAGAGAGCTAGATTTCTTTTAAATAAAACTATGGTCTTCCTTTCTTTAATGGTGGCTGCTCTGGACCACTAGTGAGATGGACTGGTCTTTGTGTGTGGATCTAACTTCGCCCACTTGCTCAGGCACTATATTTACAGTATTATGAGATTGAATCACAAAGTCTTGGAATGGTCCATCCGCCTTGAATGAAGTCTGTCTGTTTTAGAGAAGTTTCTTCCTCAGAAATCAGATCTAGTGATGGTTTAAAAAAATACAGGTCCTATAGTGGTATTCTATTTGTACTGAAATGTGATTTTATTTGTATGTTAATAAATAAAGTTGCTTAGGGGTCAGAGCTATTAGCAAGCCATAGCAAAAGCCAGGGCGGTGGTGGGTGCACGCCTTTAATCCCAGCACTTGGTAAGCAGAACTAGGTAGATCTCTGTGTGTTCAAGGATACAGCCAGCATTGGAGACACACGCCCTTAATCTCAATACCAACCATAGAAGACTTGGAGGTCTGTACAGAGAGGCAGTGACGAGGCAGTCACGTAGTTGGGTTTACAACCAATGAGAAGGCAGAACAGAACTCTTATTTAAAGTCAAACGCACAGGAAGTAGTCCCCTTTTTCGGAGAGGTCTCTTGGCGGGAGAGGCTAGCTGGCGGAAAGCAGGTAAGACTCTTAGCTCTGACCTCTTTGGCTTTCATCTTTACATTGGCTCTGTGTCTCTTATTTAATAAGGCAGTTGGTTACATCTACAAGGTCCTCCTACTTTTCCCTTTGAGAACCCTCAAATCACATTTAAAGCTAATAAATTCACTTTGATAGTCATGTAAAGCATGACTTCTGAAAAAAAAAAAAGTGGCATTTCAAGTTTGGGCTCATACAGAATTACTTCAAGGACATTAATTTGCAAAACACTCCTTAAGTAAAGATAAAATTCAAAGTCCAACTTCTTTGAGTAAGAAGAATTCTTTTTTCTTTGTGCTTCATTTTGATATACTGTGTTTCTTTTAACTCTCTTAAAGAATTTCAATCCAAAGTGAAAAAAGCTAAGTAATTATGTTTTCCAAATTACCTTTAAATCTCCAACGAAACTCCTTTGCACCCAGCACTGAACAAAACAGAAAGTTCAAAAATTCATTTACAAACATATGTAGATACAAACACTGAGGGGAAGAAGCAGAGACAGAAATGTGCAAAGAGAGAAAAAGAGAGAGAGAGAAAGAGAGAGAGAGAGAGAGAGAGAGAGAGAGAGAGAGACAGACAGACAGACAGACAGACAGACAGACAGACAGAGACAGAGATTCAAAACAAGATGCACCAAAACCCTGAATCCCTCAATAAATAACAAGGAATAAAAACCTACCAAGGAAATAGAAAAAGACCTCTTATGGCTTAACCTGTTTCAAGAATATGCCTGTTAAATAAATTTTACATGTGACCCAAAGCTTGAGCCAAGTAAGTGCATATGGTGAAATTCTAGCAAATTCTTATGAGGGGAGTAATCCACAAAGGAATTAAAGATCCTAGCCACATATTTATTTTTTTTCACCCAAACTGTTAAAAGTTATGTCATTTTTTCACTGCAGAATGCAGGCTGGTTAATGGATTTAACACTACCATTTTGTCTAATTTCCTGATGTCTGCTCCAGTCTTGTACAGAGAACAACACTGTACAGAGAATCTTTACAGAGAAGGAGAGAAACCTAGGCCTTCATCTCATTTTGTGTGTTTTCACAAGGCATTTATTTTTTTTCCCTCATTGAAAGTTGATGTTGGCTGAAAGAGAAAAAGATCCAAGGTAATGGTGAGTTTTAAGGTGGTCTATCTCTGAAATCCAAGTGACTGAGATAAAATATTTTTCCAGCAGAAGCCACTCCAGTTTGGGATAGAAAATCCAGAGGGAATAAGAGGAGGTTCCTCTATGACAACCTTCTTCCATTAACAATTTTTAAGCTTTCCTATATGAATCTAGTTTCATCTTCTGAGTTTTTTTCTTCTAACAACATCACAATGTCAATAGGAATTTAATGGTAATAATTATCTTCTGTATGTTTTTTTTTCCAAGTCTTTTTTATTTGTTTGCTTGCTTGCTTTTCCCAGGTAAAGAAACTATAGATTAGAAGAATGTGTGATTGTCTCACAAACATTTGTGGGTTGTAAATATCATTATATAAATTTTGTGCTGCTGGTCTTTTACATGCTATATTGAACCCTAGAATTTTAGCTAAATGCATTTAAAAAAAGTTCATTAGTAAAATTAATGACCACTGAAAACACATAAGTACTTTGAGCAGTTTATGATTTCAAGTTAGAACTTCACCACCTAAAATGTGATGATCTTGTTTTGTGTATTTACTTCCTCATCTAAAATGTAGGAAGAGGCTCTCATCATAGTTTCAAGTGCCTAATATAGTTTACAAGTGCTGTTCATTTTAATCAAGTCCCTTGTCATTCCTAACTATTCTGAAACTCCGTGGTTCTCTCTATGTGTCTCTGTCTCTCTGTATCTCTGTCTGTCTCTGTGTGGGTTGGGGGGAGGTCTGTGTATCTATGTGTCTGTGTGTTTCTACTTGACCAGCTTATGCCAATAGGTTGCACAGGATAGGATCACTCCTTTTCTTGAAGCTTAATCCTGCTAGGAACCACCTGGAGCCTTTTAGAAAGATGTCTTTCCTCTCCTATACACATTCATCATTGGAACTATGACATGATTTACATATTTGGATTATAGATATCCTCAGAAAAATTAAACTCTTCTAAAGCTGCAATACTTCTTCTACAAAGTAAGGAAATCAGTAATTATTATTTTCTTGGATTGCTGGTAGAATTAAAGGAGTTAGTGTATGTCAGGTACATAATAAAGCAGAAACAATCCATTATATTGATTTGTTTCATAACAGTCCACAGTGAGAAGTACACACACACACACACACACACACACACACAAACACAGAGGAGTAGATTAAAGGAGAGTAATATTTTTAAAACTACAGTTTTTAAAAAAATCAGGTAGAGAAGCTAGCTAACATGGAGGACCTAAGAGGGTATGTGGATCACTCTGGGAAGGGGAAATACATGAGATCTCCATGAGTAAACTGGGGATGAGGGAGGGGCAATAGAGGGTAGGGGATGGGGGATGAGAACATAAGGGAATGGGATGGTTGAGCTGGAACAGAGACAGAGTGGGGGAGTAATGAAAAAGATACCATGATAGAGGGAGATATCATGGGGATACAGAGAAACTGGGTGCTAGGGAAGTTCCCAGGAATCCACAAGGATGATCCCACCTTACACTCCTAGCAATAGAGGAGAGGGTGCCTGAACTGGCTTACCCTAGTAATCAGATCAGTGAATACCCTGTCTTCATAGAGTCTTCATCCAGTAACTGATGGAAGCAGATGCAGAGATCTACAGCCAAGCAACAGGTCGAGCTCTAGGAAATCCAGTTGAAGAGAGAGAAGAGGGATTCTTTGAGCAAGGGGCATCAAGATCATGATGGAGAAACCTGCAGAGACAATAAAATTAAACTAGTGGGAACCCATGAACTTTAGACCAACAGCTGTGGAGCCTCCATGGGACTGGACTAGGCCCTCTGCATAAGCAAGACAGTTGTGTAGCTTGATCTGCTTAAGGGGCCCCCTGGCAGTAAGATCAAGATCCATCCCTGGTGCATGAGCTGTCTTTTTGGAGCCCACTATCTATGGTAGGACACCTTGCACAGTCTTGATGCGGGGGAGGGAGGGGGGGTTGGACCTGCCTCTACTGAATGTACCAGGCTCTGGGAGGCCATACCTTGTTGGAGGAGGGATTGGGGGTTGGGTTGGGGGAGGGAATGCTGGAGAGGCAGGAGAAGGGAAGAGAGGGGGATCTGTGTTTGGTATGTAAAATGAATAAAAAATCCATAATAAAAAAAATTAGGTACAAATGAATGATTGGGTGTCTTCCTGTCTAGGAGGACAATAGTAAGAAATGAAAGGTTGGTGCTTCCAGGAGTTGTCAGACATTTCCCCAGTGCATGGACAGTACTTTGTGTGTGTGTGTTAAGAAATAAAAAGAGTGTGGCATAAGGTGTGTAACATATTAAAAGACTATGCGCCAGTATCAACCATCAAAGTGTATCCACCTTGAAAATGAATAAACCAGCAGAGAAGGTAAGGAGAGGCCCTAGCACCATCACCATCAATTCAATTTCACATATACATTACATAAATTTAAGGGTAATAGTTAAAATTTAAAACTCAACTCATTTGTGTTTGTGTGTGTGTGTGTGTGTACAGTATTTTATTCTGTTTTGATGAATTTTAAGTCTATTTAAAGTGATACTTTGAAAGTTTGAAACTAATGTTAACTTGGTTTTGTTTCCCCGTTTGTTATTTGTGTCACAAAGAAAAAAAAAACATTTTAAAAAATGCCCTGCATACCACATCTACTTTAGAGAAGAATCCAGTAATACTGTGTGAACTAATCATGAGATTTATTAAAAAGATTGGAGATTATTTTGACCAAGTGTTGACAGTCTGAAGTCTTGGGTTTAAAAATTACTTTAATAGCATTGCCAAATGTGTCTTATCCTTTAATTAATATGAAATGTTGAAAAAATTTTAGTGCAAAATATGTTTTAATTTCCAAGCTTTAGCTATTATTTATAGAAGCTGGAAATAATGTAGGGTTTTAGAGTTTTATTTATTCCTTAGTAAATAATATAACAGACAAAATATTTTTGGTACATCAAGATTAAAAGATTTCCACATAAAAAATGTGGGATGGGCAGCAGGTGTCATAGGAAAATTTCATCAGACACTAGTATGACCTCCATGTTCTCTCTGATCCTCTCTACACCCACAAAATATATTGGAAAAATTAATCTTGTACAAGATTGAAAGACCCAACAGTGACCTTAGCCAAGTTTCATAACTTCTCAAAACACAATCTGTACCATCACCATGTAAAGAATGTCGTGGGTCAAAGTGTCATTTTGCTTTCTGAATGACAGAGGAAAGCTGCTGTTTTAATACATTCCCTATATAAACACATCCGATGCCAAACATGGCTCATTTGATGATTTCCCCAAAGTGTTAGAAATTGTACTGTATTTAATCAGGAAGATAATAGGCACTGTGGGACCCTGCTTGGTAAAGCAATATAGGAATCTTCTCTCTCTAATTAGCTGTTCCAAGGTTGAAAACAATTTTAATAGTGTTATCAAGGCCTATCTGACATAAATTACTACTTTGCTATGATGAGGTCAAAAGGTTCAGATTCTGTTACAAATTTTTGAGGCAGTGCATGATGAAGCTCAGGCTTTGGTAGTCGGCTGATCAAAAGGTTGCATTAGCGAAGAGTAAAGTAGATATGCAGGGCTCAATGAAAATAAGTAGAAACAGCGTTATGTGATACTGTAGACATTTTCTCAATATTTTTGGTGAACAAATTACTCAAATAATTTGGGTTAACTTGGTTGTTAAAGCAGTCAACACTGACATAAAACTAATGATAAGTAAGTTATGAAAAATGATTTCAAGGACTTTGGTGATCCAAGGAGTGCAAAGTCCTTAATCTCTTCAATGGAATGATTCTAAATGTGCCAAATATTACCTAGCTAATCCTCACAAAGTGCCTTTTTCTGCTGGCATTAAATTTAAAGAATTCTCACAAAATAGTTTTAGAAACCAGACTGTATAAAGAACTTCAAACTATTAAGTAAGTGTGTATCACAAGCCACAATGCTGTTGTGGGTACCTAACAGAGGAGAAAAGATCCTTCTTTCTGGTGAGGTCAGCCTCATCATATAATGACTTCACAGCATCACAGGGCAACATATTATTCAAATACTTGTCATGATAGGTGATACTAATGTGAACAAACCTACTGCATGTAGTTCAGAAGAATAGAACGTACCATGACACACAGTTTGACAGCCCTGATGTTGATAATAAGCATCAGCTACTGCGTAAGGCAGTGACTGTTCTATATCCTTTAACTATTATTTTATATTATTCTATTTACACTCACAGAGTTTAAAGATAGTATGGTGCCTTGATCACCAATTAGAAGGGATTTAAAATCATCATTGGGACAAATCTCTAAGTGTCCATGTGCAGGCATTATCTAGGCAAAGTTAACTGAGATTACAAAACTTACACTAAATGCCAGCAGTACTATTGGGTGAGGTCCCAAATAGAATAGGAAAAGGTGAGCAGAGCACAGGCATTTGTTACTTTGTGCGAGTTGAATTCTGCTCGATGCAGTGTGACACCTTCCATTCCTTGCTATGGCGGACTGTATCCCCATGAAATGTAAGCCAAAATATAAAATTGATTTAAGTTGCTTTTGTCACGTGATTGTCACAGCAGTGAGTAAAATAACTAATACTACAGTTGTAGCAGCAATCTTAGAAGGTCTTATTAATAAAATCAAAGCTGAGGCCAGTTATTGGGGTGAATGCTGGAAGATCAGAGAAGCAGAACAAGCCACAGCTACCTCCCCTCGCCAGATCCTCAGCTGATCCTGTTTCCTCAGACTCAAAGCCTCTGAGTCCTCATCCAAATGGATCTCAGCTGAACTGCTGCTCGAAAGCCTGAAGCTTAACCAGACAAATGCTTCTAGTTTCTGGTTCTCACGCCTTATATATCTTTCTGCTTTCTACCATCACTCCCTGGGATTAAAGGCTCGCTTTCTGGGATTAAAAGTGTGAGTCACCATGCTTGGCTGTATCCTTGAACAGATGGATTTCTGCCTCTAGAATGCTAGGGTTAAGTGTGTGTGCTACCATTGCCTAACCTCTATGTTTAATATTGTGGCTGTCCTGTTCTCTGACCCCAGAAAAGTTTATTATGGTGCACAATATTTTGGGGAACACAATACCACCACAGCAATCTCTGCTACTTCAGGACCAAGACATACATCACATGTTGAATTTATATTCAACATCATTGATATGATTCAACATTGATGCAATAACCATTTTATTGCATCAAGAAACCATGCCAAATACCTCTTAGTTTGTTCAAATGCACTCTGATGAGCACACAGTGATAACACTGCCTAAAGACATGTTTCTCAGAATCTGTTCTGTCCTTAAAGGTTGCATGAATGCAACTAGATTTTGCTTAATAGTACTTTTCCATTTGATTCACACCTGATCTTTCCACTTTTCCTCTTCTTCCAATTTACACAGTCGTTGAAAGTTGTATTCACTGTTTCATGCAACTCAATGTGACTGGACTGTATTTCAGAAGAATCTGTAGTATGAAAGGGAATGTTATCCTTCACTCCTTCAGACTCTAGGAAGGAGAAAGACATTTGACACAAAGAAGTATCCCCAAAATAATGACACCAACTTGAAGATAAATTTCTTATTGAACACTAAAAAACTGATAAGAAATATAGCTACTTATAATAACCATTTTTTCAGAGTGGCTTCATATCTAGCCTCCAGTCGTGGAATGAACCAGGATAGCTCAAAGGCAAGACAAAACTGATGTTTTAAAGAGAGAATAATTTAGAAGCTGAGACAAATGGCAGTCTATATGGATTTGTGAAACACAGAAACTTCATTGAGAATCTCCTGGATTGTTTTTGGAGGTAGGGGATAGGTGATCTGAAAAGAATATTGAAAGTCTATCACCAAAGATGAAGTCTAGTTTTACCTAAACATTCATTTCAAGAGAAATGGTATCTTGACATTAACACATGGAATACACCTAATAATCCAAAATGAACAACACCAACAACAATATTTGATAGAAATTCTCACAAGCCTAAAGTCTTCACCCCGGGTGCTTTGTCATATGTTTGTGTGCAGAATCACTAAGCTTTTTAAACATAATCATATCTAGTTAGAATATTTTCAGATTAAGGCCTCAAAAGGCTCTGATCCTGAACAGCATTCAGTCAAACATGGAAACCATTATATCTTCTGTCATCTGAAGTATAAAAAAGTCTTGTAGAAGCTCAAGCCTCTAGAAACTAATAGGAAAATTCCTTCATACTTTGAGCAACGTTTTTGAATATTTTTTGCATACTGTATTCCAAGCACACTAACGTCAAGAGAAAATAAGCATGATGGAGATAGGGTGCTTGAATTCATAGAAATGGTGCTGACAATACAGTAAGGAAAACAACAGCCCTTCTTTTGAGATTACCTTTAAATACTGAAATAAAATCTGAAGCTCAACCCTAATTAGTTTTAAAAATAAAAACACAGAGTCAGATATCAGAGAAGCAGAGCAGCCAGTCACCAGAAACTTCTTACCTCTATGAAATCTCAGGCCAAAAGGGGATCCTGTGTCCACCTGCCTTATATGTCTGTCTCTAGTGCTGGGATTAAATGCATGAGCCTTCCAGGTGCTGGAATTAAAGGTGTGAGCCACCACTGCCTGGCATTGTTTCTTCTTTAGACTTGCTCAATCTGGTGTAGCCCAGGGAGGCCTTGAATTTCTGATGTTCCTGCTTCCTCCTGCAAAGCGCTGGGATTAAAGATGTATGCCACCACTGCTTGGCCTCTGTGGTTAACTGGTGGCTAACTCTGCCTTCTGATCTTCAGGCAAGCTTTATTTGACAGAACAAAAACAAAATATCACACAACAAAAATCAAAATATAACAATAGATCATTGGGACACTTGTAATAACTGGGATAATGTTTCCAAGTCCTTTTAGGTAATTTGGTCATGAAAGATATTTATATAGATCTAGCTTTTATATCCACTTTCAACATCACCACCACTACCACCACCAATAATAAAAATTAATAATAATAATAATAACTGGGATAATTGTTTATGTCTGTGGATGTTTGAAAGCTTTGAAAATATTTAACTAAGCATTCAGAATTCCCACTATCTTTTAAAATCCTTGAGATTTTTTTTTCTCCTTAACTGTGTTCAAAATAATACATAACAGAATTAAATGTGTGAAATCCAGAGAAAAGTAAAATCTGTATTATGGAGTGTTCTGAATAACTGATTCAAAATAAACAGACTTTCAGACAACAGTCCATAAATACAATTAGTGCAGGGGCTGGAGAAATGTTCCAGCAGTTGCTTACTTATCTTGCAGAGGACCTGAGTTCCATTAGCAGCATCTACCAACATGGCAGCTTAGAACTCCTTCCAGGGGACCCGATGTCTTCTTCTGCCCTCTATGGGATAAACATGATGCACATAAACTCACATAGCCACATACACACACAGCTAAAATTATAAATAACTCCATCTTTAGGACTAAGTTCTGAACAAAAAGAAATTAAGAACAACTGGGTGAACATCAGCTATATGAACTTTTGGGTTTTTTGGTTTTGTGGAAAAATCCTTAACCTCAGAGAAAGGTTTTTTTTTTTTTTTTAAACCCATGGGGAACATGTTTATTTTAATTATTTCTTTCCATAATTTCCTTCCAGGTCAGAGGCCAAGGGATGTGTTTAGTTCAGAGCAAATGGTAGAAATAATTTCCTGGAATTGATGTTAATTTCCTGGAATTGATGTTTATACAAATGTTGGAGGTAAAGAGAAGGAAAAAGAAGCATGAGATGTTGACGAAATTCTTCTGCACACATGAAATTTTCATCCCAGATCAGATTCCCTAATGTGAGGCTATCTTCATATCCAAATTCTTGTGGTCTTCAGTTAGTATCACATTTTACAGCTTGTTCCTTATTGTTTGTTCATTTGTCTGTTTTAAAATTGACAGCCTAAAATATAAATCCATAAAAGCTTCAGCTACAAAGCATGGATGTATCCTGAAAGCTATTGCTTAACTTCAGGCTTGATAATTCATTTGAGAACATTTGAACTTAACATTGACAAAACAAATCTTTAAACAGGTTAGTTAAAAGGTGTGCTGTCCTGTTGGAGCTTTGCCTAACCAGGCCTAAATATCTGTCTGACAAAAACAGCAAAAGTTAAAATTTGATCCATATCCCAGCTTTTTACCTTAAGTTCAGGCAAATAGTTTATATTATATTTAAAATAAAAAATACACATCAATAAAGAGATGCTTATCAAATAAAAAGAAAATACTTTTATATTTATCAAAATGTCTACCTGTTGCATACAGTAGCAACTCTGAATAAAGTATCAGAATTCAAACTTCAAAGGATAAAGTAGAAACATAAGACAAAGCCTAGATTCCTGTGTCTTTGTAGTACAACAATTGCAAATAAAAGTTTTTTAGAAAGTACTAAGGATTTGGATAATTAAATGTAATTAAGTTATTTCCAAATAATTAAGTGAATGCCTGGGTTAAGTTTGTACCATAACCAAGTACATGGCTAGACATTTTTATAAAATCATATAAAGCTAATAGCACTTATGTTTATTGTGTTTGAAGAACTCGTATTGGGTTCTTTTCCTAATAATAACTTCTAGGCAACACCTAAAGAAACAAGACAAAAACACAAGTCTATGGGCCAGGAATGTGCGATATTCCTCATACTTGGTCCCCTTGCCAGCCTTAATGCCAGCACATGGGGAAGTGCTTAGTCTTACTGCAACTTGATATGCCATGTTTTGTTGATACTCATGGGAGACCTGCGTTTTCCTGAACAGAAACAGAGGGAGCGAGACTGGGAAGAGAGGAGGGAGGGGAAACTGCTGCAGTCACACAAAATAAATATTTTTTTTTATTTAGAAAGAGGAAAAGGCATTATTTGAATTTCTAAACTGAGCAATGGGTAAAGTTGAATAAATAGGTAGCAATATTTTATTGAATAAATGCAGGATGTTTGCATATTAGTAGTAAGAAAAGAACGTATTTTTGGAAGGTTTTCTGTTTTTCCCTTATCTGTTTCCCTAAAATTGCTTCAAGATATTAAATAATACACACAATTATATAAAATATATATAATATATTTTAGATATGATAAATATATGTATATTTTATATATATATATATATATATATATATAAACTTTAAGCTAATAAGTAGATTTTCCAACTGTTTTCTTTCTAGACTGGAAGCCCTCAATGAGTTTATCATGAAGTATTGTAAGTGAGGATATGGATTTGAGGGACAATCTAGCTGTATGCAGTCCTTATTTCTGCCAATGATTTTTTAACTGGAACTCTTGCAAGGGTTTTTACCACTAATGGCATTGGTTACTTCTTCTTTAAAATGATGGGATAGATTCTGCTTTATTAAGCCATGTATAAATAAATCTTAACACCGTTTAACACCACAGAGTACTAATGAAATGTCCTTTGTCTAGCCTGATAAGTTCTACATGTAAGCCATCTTTTGTTTCATCAAGTTGTCCTCATGCAAAAAATCTGAGACACAGATAACAAAATGTGTCCATGATCAAAATATGTGGGCAAAGAAGGATGCATTGTGAGTCCCATGACCAAGTATGTTCAGATATACTGTGAACACTCACGAGTAATATGGATGTCACTCATGGTCATTGTCCCCGTTGATTAGTAGTATTTGCTGAGTAGTATCCACTCCAAACCTCAACATGATGGTTAGATCTGAGGAACATAACTACATATGACAGGTATCAACTTGTGTATACCACATATTGATTCAACAATGGGCATGCAACCTAAACTTGAGACAGAGTTGTTACTATTCTAGTCATGATAGACACGTGATTCCATGTGGTCACATGAGAGAGATAGCAAAGACAGTCATTCTGTGTTTGATGAAGCAAGAATCTCACATCCTCAGATGCTGAGGTAGGTGGTTTTGACAACAATGACTATGGCTGATTTGTTGCCTTAGACTAACTTCAGAATGAAACCAAAATAATGTAGAGGCCAGATTAAAGAGGACCCTTGGTGCTATTCAAGCCTCCTGTCTTACCCCTAGATGAAAAAACCTCAAAAATGTGAATCTGTAAGTTCTCTGTACTGCCTAAGTCAGTTTAATTCCATTCTCTGCTGAAATGAGTTCTAAGAATCTGGTAAGAGGTTTACCCAAATGAGTTATGAGGTTTTATCTGTTTTCTTTTCTATTTAGATTATTGCTTTTAATTTTTTTTAAATGAACTAAAAATAATATTTATAGCCAGATAGTGGTGGCACACACCTTTAATCCCAGCACTTGGGAGGCAGAGCCAGGCAAATCTCTATGAGTCTGAGGCCAGCTTGGTCTACAGAGTGAGTTCCAGGAAAGGCTCCAAAGCCACACAGAGAAACCCTGTTTCGAAAAAAATATTTATAATTTTTCAATGCTAGTATGTATGTCAGTATGTACTAAGAACATTGTAAATTTGATTTGATTTGATTTCAATTTAATGAGATAAGAACCATACCTATTGTGTATTTCTAGTAAAAATGGCCATCAGAAATTGATAAATTTCTATTTTTATCATATAATTAACCAATGGATAACTGGAATTCCCCCAAAGATTTTATTTTATATTTTATTTTTGAAAAGTTCTTAACCTGTGTAATCTCCTGCCTTATATATCAGGTGCTGAGCTAGGGAGGTTCTAGAAGCATAGTTCTCACATTCCTGTTTTTGAGATTCTATTTAGTGTAGAGGATGCATGCAATTAAATAGTTGAATTGGAAGGACAGGCTATTGCTGCGGATATCCCTCTGCATGCTGTGAATGTGTTGCTCTGATTGGTTAATAAATGAAGTGCTGATTGGCCAGTAGCCAGGCAGGAAGTATAGGCAGGACAAGAGAGAGGAGAATTCTGGGAAGAGGAAGGCTGAGTCAGGAGATACTGCTAGCTGCAGTTGCCGTGAGAAACAAGATATAAAAGTACTGGTAAGCCACAAGCTTATTTTCTCCAGAAGACAGTGTGCTTGTAATATAAGTCTCTGTGTGTTTACTTGGGTCTGAGTGGCTGTAGGCCCAGGCAGGACTGGAGAAAACTCCAGCTACAGGCTAAGGCACAATCAGGATAATTTATTTTCTTCATCAGAGCCTCACATTCTTTATGATTTCCATTCTTTTATTCTGGGTTCTGGTTTGATGGGTCAGTCTGTGGCAAATTTCACTTCCAGGTAGGGAAAAAAATCTAAGTATTCAAAAGTCTTAGGCCAAATGATTTTTGTTTTTGTTTTTTTTCTGGACATGTTGCAATTATTTCTCAGAAGTTTATTTTTTCCATTAACAACTAGAAATTTCAACATGCTTACTTAATTTCAAAGGTATAACAAAAACCTATTTGGGGGAGGGATTGTATGAGCCAATGGGGTCAAGGTCATGATAAGGGAATCCATAGAGGCACTGAACTGAGCTTGTGGAAGCTTGTAGACTCTGGACCAATAGTTAGAAAGCCTATATGGGATCAACCTAGCCCCTCTGCATGTGTGTGACAGTTGTGTAGCTTGGTCTCTTTGTAAGGCTCCTATCAGTGAGATCAGGACCTGTCCCTGGCACTTAGCTAGTGTTGGGTAACCTGTTCCCCATTACCTTGCCCAGCCTTGATGCAGAGGGAGGAGCTAGGTCCTGCCTTAACTTGACGTGCCTTGCTTTGTTAAAGCCCATGAGAGGTCTACTCCTTTCTGGATGGAGACACAGGAGGAATGGGTGGGGAGGTGGGTAGATGGGATGTTGGGGGGCACACGGAGGAAAAGTGGGAGGGTAAACAGGTTGGTATGTAAAATAAATGAAAGGAACTGTTTATTAAATTAAAAAAAAAAACTATGCAAGACACAAGGCTTTAGAAAAGAGTGACAAGTGTAGAAAAGATGACAGCAACCTTGCCTTTGTGAACAGAGGACTGAATCTCTTAACAAAACCCAAGAAACCTTGGGATCCAAGCAGACCCTTCAGTCCTGCTGAATTCAGCAGACCAAGTCAGGAGACCAAGGTCTGAGTATAAGGAGGCTCATCCAGCTAGAGTTTTGTATTTGCTGATTTGTTTGTTACTGTAAACAAGAGAGTTCCCTAAGAAGGAATTAAAGTGAGAAATTACCTCAAAAAATTTGTATACATAACATTTCAAAAATTTCCAAATTATTAATACACATGCTGTATACAGGTTGACTCGAACTAAAAAAAATAACAGTCACATTATATATATATATATATATATATATATATATATATGTTATATATAGTATGGATATATTAATAAGTATGTAACATACAAATAACTCTGACATACACTTAGTTACAATGAAAATTGCCCTTTGAGCAACTGGTAAACAGAAAGAGAAGCAAAGTTGTATTCTTTCTTCTCGTGAAGAACACAGTCACTTTCTCACCTACTTGTATCTGATTAGGTCAGACACACTCAGGGTAACATTCACTTGGTCAAGTCACAGCAAATGAGTAATTCTAATTTCATGGGCAAAATTTCTTCCCAACTAATTGTTGTTTCACTGTTAAGATGGGAGAAGCAGTATCGAAGCTCCAGAAATGGTCCTTGTAGCTCATGCCAACTTGCAATAATAAGAGGGAAGTCTGGGATGTCTTACTCAGAAGAATAAGCTTAGCACTTTGCAATATGTAACAGGGTCATTTTGCGAAGTCAACAAAGAAGAAACAGAATTGTCCATAAGCTGAACAGTTCCCTGATCTCAAAGTATGGCTATCCATTCTATATCTGTCCACTCAGCCATTACTATAATGGGCTATAAGCTATGTAATTTTTCTGACTCTTTCAAGCCAAAATGCAGACATAGATTTTTGTAGAGATGCACACCAAAGTATCAGAAGAATACCAGAATGTTTTATTTGCTTCTGCAATAGCACAGGATTAGCCTGCATCTCAGCAAGAACCCAAATAGGAAGAAGGATGCCAGGTGTTATTGAGAGTTGTATGCTCATATGCTTCTCCTCCATTCAATCTGGAAAGCCTGCAGGAGGAAATGAGTGATCGTTTTCTTCACTTTTGTGACAAAAAATATCCATAGTATGCTGATATCTGTGTGTAGTCTTATTAAAGGACTGCTTTCTAAGTGTTTTAACTTTTCTTACACATTCTGAAGATAAGTCATTAGAGGAGAGGCTTACCATCTCTGCTGTACATAGTTTGTGTTATGAGGCAGTCCTCCTAACAGGATGTCTGGTTACCTACTTCTTTCATCTTTGAGTCATTAGATAAATGAAAGCATGAACTTATCCCCACCTGCCATTTCATTGCATGTGTCTGACTCTTGGAATAATAAGGCTGGTAAGGTAAGAGAAGTAATCTTGGTCCCCTAGAAGACCACAAGGAAGAAGAAAATATTGAACCATAAGTTGCATTTTCAGTTTGATGTAGTTAAGACTGTTGAGAGTAATACAGTGAGATTCATTTCCTGTGAAACACACAATATGATAAGAAGCTAAGCCAAGAGAATAAATACTTAGAGTATAGAATGAAAGAGGCTGTTACTGAAAAGAAAAATGTGGAATGAAATACAGAGCAGAAGCCTAGAAGATGCACCCCTTACTCTTCATCCATTCTTTACAGCTCTTCCAATGTTTGTTTGTTTTTTATAATGTTTACAAATTGCTTCATTAATTCCCACACTCTTACAATTCTTAAGGAATCACCTGATGTCTCAGTAGACGTTAAACGTAACTGTTGCTTTTTACATAAGGTGAAGCTGACTGAAACATAAAATTTAATGTCATTATCATATGTATAAAATTAATGTGTACATTTATGTACATATCCATATTTATCTCTCAATGGAGATTGACTGTAATTTGATGGTTACTAATAACTCTAAAGATAATTAATGTCCATAAGTAATTATAAATATTAAAAGTCCATACTTTTATATTTACCCAAGTTTTAAAAGATGTAACAGCCAGGTCGTGCTGGTTAAAGAACATTAGTGCCAAGATTATTATTAAAAGAAATGAGTTGAATATAATACCCCAAATTTCCAAGGAATATACCCCATGTATCTGTCTTTATAACCTCTTACTTCTTTTTCTCACTCTTACTTCTAGTAATAACTCAAATATTACTAATTAAAGTTATGGCCACAACAACAGCAAAAAACCCAAGAGTAGCTGAGAGAAAGAGAGAGACAGAGACAGAGACAGATGAGACAGAAAGAAGAGGGGAAGGACGACAGTGACAGCAAGGGGTAAGAAGGCAGTCTTGGTCTTAGCTCTTGGCTGCTACTCTGACCTCTTGGGCTTTTAACTCTGCATTTGGCTCTATGTTTCTTATTTAATAAAATGACTCAAAATTACATCTACATTAATGTGTGTGTGTGGTAAATGCGTGTGAATACCTGTGTGTGTTGGCATTCAAATTCCCTTGCGCAGGTACATGTACAGGACACAGGTTGACATAAGGATATCTTTGCCAGTCATTTTTCTATTTTATTCCTTGAGACAGGATATCTTACTGAACTTTGGCATTTGGCTAGAATAACTGGCCATCAAGCCCCAAGGATTCACTTGGTTGCACACCTAATGTTTGCATTACAGGAACACATGATCTTTCTCAGATTTCAGGCCTGTGTTGGGGATCTGAAATCAGGTCTTCACATTCATGCAGCAAGCACTTTACTCACTGAGACACCTCCTCAATCCCATGGCTTGGGATTTAACCATGTATTATCTCACCACCATTTAGTTTGCAATTTATATTCTATTTAGCTGCATTTGGTATTAAGTTTTCAAGTCAATAATATACAAGGCAATTTCCATAGAGTTTACAATGAAAGAGTTAAAAAGTTCACTGGGCCTATGACCATCTGAAAATATACTATAAGAGATGAAGACACAGCTGTTTTTACCCATATGTATTTGCAATGTAATATTAAAATGAATCACTTTCAACTTATGATTTACTTAACTATAATGTAAATATGTGTAACTTACTTTATTTTTCAATTCCAAGAATCCAAATAGGGAAAAATATGGTACACAATGAAATATATATACTTCTTTGATAATATATCAAGTTCTATTTTGAATAACACAATGTTTTTTTTAAATATGAATTCTGTAATGTCTGTATATAAGGAATCATTCTAAGTCATTTTGTGCACCTTTATTTGGGGTTGGACAGTATCAATGTTACTTTACAAGTGGGGAAGTTGTGAAGATGGCAAAAAAAATAACATTGGATTTTAAAATCTTCTTACTTTGTCTTACAAAAAAAGGCACATACAGGCACATGTTCATATTTGATATATCCAGGACTCAAATATGGTTCTACTTGTCATCATATTAATTTGTGGTCTATAATAGGTACAAAAAAAGAGCCAAGAGAAGACATTCTAATTTCTCAGTGCAGCATAGTTGATTTCTACCCTATTTGTCTGATAGGAGGCAGGACTCATGGTAGACCTTTGAATAAAATGATTTGCTCTCTGTAGAGGCACAGTAAATGCTTCCTACATTAGTAAATGATTATTAAGTTGGAAAATGACCTACCATTGGAGATCTAAATTTGAAAAAAATAGGCTTTAAACAATAAAAAGTACAGAATGTAATTTGCCCTGGACTGGATAAGAAACAGATATCAGGAAGATTTTAGATAGCAACACATTATCTGTGCTTGTTTTTGTTTTGTTTGTTTTGTTTTGTTTTGTTTTTAATGTAAGCAAAGAAACAAGAACAGGTGACCATTCTCATGCACTGAGTAATGTGTTTCCAGTATTATAGCACTCTTTGTTTAGATATCTATGCTGCATAGTAAGCACAGAAAACAATAACTACTCTTGTGGCTTCTGGAGTTGAAAGATGACCTGGGAAGCGTCCTTGCTCACAGAGCTGTATTTACGAGGTATACTGGGCAAGTTAATTGATCTAAGTCAAGTCTGAGAGCTTTGCTTCCATCATCCAAATGCTAGACTCAGTTCATAATGCTGAACCTTGATGGTTTTGACCTAAAGTTCCATGTTGTCAAATTTCTTTCATCATGTCTAAGAGTTCCTTGACTGAACACTCAGAGACTAGAGAAGCATCTGTCAGAATTCTGATAATCTAAACTTCGAAAGTCCAAATGTCACTCCCTCTACATTGTAGACAGTCTTTTAAAGTAGTCAAAAGGAGTGGGGTTAAAATTTAAAGGTCTCTATAATGTGATATGTACTATAACTCTGACAGTAAATCATATTAGAGACGATGCCCAAGGCTGCTGACAATCCATTAGATGAAAGATTAAGACTTAATAACCGTCCTTGCAAACAACCATGCAAACTGAAATGGTCTCACTAAGTGATGCAGATCCTATCATGCTCCTTAGATGGATCAGATATTTGTTAAAGATTATCCCTGGGATAACAATCAAATTAGGGACAGGCATGATGCTCAGTGGCAGAGTCTTTGATTAATATGCTTAGAGCCTAGATTCAATGCCCCAAAGCCCCACCCTCTGAAAATTATTAAAATGAAAAGGATAGATCATCTATGCTTCTTCCCAGCCAACATGTGGATAAGGTACTCTCTGGATTTTTCCCTCACTGCAAACCCCAGATTTTAAGACAAGAATTTGACACATGCCAGAAGCTTGTTTTTTGCCTCCTGCTAGAACTAGGTGAACACCCATTAGTGAAAACATGACGTTCTCTAGCATGAGAAATTGTTCTAAACACCCCCCTTTCCTTATCCCCCTCATCTGTTTCCACTACCTCTAAATAAACTCTACTAAATTAAAGCCATATTTGTGGATCATAAGAGGACATTTCTCTTTGTACCCAATGAATGGCAGTAGGCTTTGATTCTTTTGCATGTGCAGTGTGCTCTCCCTAGCAGTTCAGTTCATTTGGTATTGCTGGGAGTCTGGTAATGAATCTCCCTGACAGAATACGTAGTCAGGCAGATCGGATTGGGAAAATGAGTTCTTTGGGGCCACAGGATTGTATGGATTGTAACAACATGCATTCACTGACCCAATATGAAGAAAGGTTTCATTCCACTACTCCTAAATGGAAACTGATAGTCTCTGCTGTTTTCACTGCTCAAACTGTACATTATCATGAGGGACTTTCCTTTAAATTAACTTGAGTGCTAGCATAGCTTTTCATGTAAAGAAAAATTAAATTAAATGTTCCATATTTTGTTAGCAGCATATTGGTTCAGTGAAAACAATTTCTTTATGGAAAAAGTACAAATGTCTGAATTTAGAATGAAATAACAGTGCCCTATCTTTTTGTGTGTCTCTCTCTTTGTCTCCACCCCTCCTTTCTCCCTTTCCTCCTTCCTTCTCATCTCTTTGGCACTGTTTCATGTACCTGAACAGAAGTGAAAATTAGAAGTCAAAATTTCTCTCACTTGTTAAAAACCTTTCTGGTTCAACATCTTTTGGAAAAACACTGAAAAAATCTCAGCTTGGATGAATTTGATTTAATTTCCAGAGATGTCTGCATAAACTTAAGCTCTCCCTTTCTTTGATTTTCCTTGGACATAGTACATGCAACCAAAGCAATCTCCAGAAATCAGAAGCCAGGAAGCGGCCAGACTGTATCCGACCTTCCTGGCAGATGCTTGTAAATGGACAGAATTGCCTTTGCCAGCCCAAACTGCGTAATTTCTGGTTAGGGTTAGGTTCCCTGCAAATACTTAGACAGACTGTGGTTTGTGCTGCTGGGCTTCGGTAATAGGATATGCATGGCGACCAGGTCACTGACTTAAACCCAGCTGGACCAGGAGTGACCCTTTCTAATCTTCAGATGAAAGCTTGATATATGAGGGAAGTTAGTTGATCTGCTCAGCAAGAATTTTCTGTTCTTGCTAAAGCCCAAATTATGATGGGAAAAATTGCTTGGCAAAGCAAGTGGAGGAAATAGAGAAACAGCTCCATTCTGACTTGGCCAAAATGCTAACTGGCCAGAGCAGTACAAGTCTGTTTCATGAAGTGATCTAACAAGGCAGGCACACATATGGTTATTTAATAGGGTGGCTGAAAGAGAACATGGGAATATTTACTCTGAGTGTTTTTGCTTGTACCACTCACTTCATGTAAGTAAGTAACTTGAGGAAACAAGGTCTCATCAAAACGTGGGCTTTGACATTCAGGAGTAGAGTCCATCTTCTCCTCATTTTAGTAAGCTTGGTAACAGTGTTCTAAACATACGCACTGATTTTCCTCCAGCATAGAAAACAAGGGAATTTGAGCCAGCGTATTTGAGTGTACAGCATCGGATGTGCTGAATCTGGCGTTCTCCAGACAATCGAAAGGGTAAGGCCTTTTGCACGAGGACTCTTTTTAAGTATTAGAGAGACCTAAAGATCATCTGTCTTGGAGACTACTGGAGCAGAAACTGTTATACAATGAAACTTAAAATAAAAGCAGGTGTTGGCTAGGACAGGGACAATCACTCTTTGTTGAATAGATGGCCACTGGTAAGATTCCTATGCTGCAGTGGATGTCCCACAGAGGAAGCATTGTGGTGATTTTGAGAGAAGAGGATCATATTTCATTCCATCGATACATGAAATTCTCAAGATACATTTTTTAAGCTTAGATAGTGCAGGTCACCTGATTCCTATTTGACTCCCCCCCCCCCCCCGTAACATCTGGTTATATATCCTTGAAAGAATCATTTAACCTTCTTCAGCCCACATTGACACAAAACATACAGTATTACAAGTCCCTTTTAAACTGTATGTGAATCAGTTGGCATTCTGCTGGTACATGATAGTAGTACATAAATGCTAATCCTTGGGACCACACTTGTCATACATGGCAATGTCACTTAGTAAATGAGACAGAAACAAGCCGGAAAATTGCATCTCCATATTATAGGTGTGTATGGATGAAAAGAAATTTCTTTCCCTAGATGAATGTGATTTTATCTTTATAGTGGATGAAGAAAGCACCCTTTAATTGCCATTTGATCACTAAATCAGTGATACAACAAAAGCCCTAAGATATTCTGGCACTTACTAGTGTCCATTGTTAAGAAATTTCTCTCTTTACATGATCAGCAAGGAGAATTATCAAAGGTTTCTGTTAGCATTCAAGGGAAGCTATACACATGAAGATAGAACTATCAGAACAGAAAAATGTGACAGTAAACTTCCGGGAGAATTTATTTCACTTTGGATGGAAGACCAGACCCACTGAAAAGAAACTGATAGGGAGAGGTAAAATTAGCTGGACATATTACAAGAAAAAGTCCATTCATGCACAATAAACTTTTTTTTCTGAAAATGAAGGCTCACAGTATTGAGAAAAGCAACAGGAAGCAAGCTGTTAGTATCAAGCAAGCTGATGTTAGTATCTTTGGCAGGGAAGAGATCCATGCTTAGCTTTGAAAACCCAGCCCTATTCTGTTCTTTCTTCAATGCTTCTCAGTTAAAATTTAAGCCATTTACTCATTTTATTTACTTTCAGTCTTTCCTTAATTTTTTTCCACGTCTTTTTTTAGAGCATTCCAGGTCCTTTTATATATTTCTCTAATGTATACTGAATGCCATGACCTTCAGGGGTAAAAGAATTAATACACTTACCCCATGTGTGCTGAACTTAATCATTTTTCCCCTGAACTCACACCCAAGAACTTGTCTGAAGGCCAATTAGCATTTAGGCCACATTTTCAGGACTTGGCGACCACATTCGCTCAGCAAACTTACACCACATGCTCTGCTAATTGGCTCTGCTGGAAGCTTAAGAAGCGAGACTGGAGACCCAGTGGGCAAAGAAGGCTGACAATGCCTTCACACAATGGTTCTCAACAGGAGTTAGAAATTAGAGCTGTGGAGGAGGATGTGCCTGTGTGGTAGGTCAGTGAGATGAAATGCTCAATATTTTGTCAAAGCAACCTGAGACAAAAAGCAAGAGAAAAGTTTGGAGCAGGTATTGTATTTTGCACTACTCTCCTGAAACAGACTGAGAAGTAACCATTCACTAAGTATGTAGAGTCAAGGAGTGTAAAGGTCAAGACGGAGCAATGACATAGGGTCAAATGGGCACTTGGGACTGTGTAGGGACTCGGACTTTGATTCAGGCCAGTTGGATTCCCCAGGACAGTGTTTACATCTGCAACATAGTCTTGGATTATCATCCTGTTCGTCTTCTACCACTTGAAAGGAACAGGGGCAGTGTTGTTGTGTGTCAGGGCGTTTTGATTTTATAACTTCAAATCCAAATATAAGAACTTTCTCTTTCTTACTAGAGGTCCTGTAGACACAGAAAAGGAGGCATTCATATTGGGGATAATTATTCTCTTAGGCAGTGGGGTTGGTCCAGTTACTCAAGGTTTCAAGAAACAATTTGAAAGAAACCGAATGGAGCCTTTGGGAATTGGGGTTAATTGGAAGGATGCACTGGGGAGGGTGGATATAGAAGAATTGTCTCAGAGGCTGCATCAAAAGTCTCACAGAATTGGAAAGTTACTATGTTTTCATTTTAATTCAAGCCATAAAAGCAGCTTTGGATTCCCAGTAGCAATTAAAATTGTCTTAACACATGGCATCACTTTCTTGCCTTTCTTGTGACTCTGTGTGTGTGCTTTCTATCAGTAGACAAGAAAATCAAACAGGTCTCCCTGACACAGCCTGTCATTTCCTACACAGGTATTACAGTTTACTTTTCCATAAGAAACAGTACTGTGATTATAATGGACTCAAAATAAAATGTGATTATTTGAAGCTTTTTCTCTCCTGCTTCCATAAGGCCCAGCCATAAAATTTGTAAGGCCTGAGGTAAGTGTATGCCTGCCCTCCCATAATGGGATTTCATCTCTTCTCTTGTCATGTCCAGATCTGTACATTGACATGAAAGATCACAATGTACATGTATGAACACACAGTCTCTGTTCCAATCATCATACAGTCCAATGCACCAGTTTTCACACAGTCCTTAGCAATGTTCATTCCTCACTGATATCAAGACATCAACATCAAAAGAGTTCTACTCATTATTCAAAGGTATCAAGAGACATGGTTCAAGGAACTTCCCTAGCTTCAAACAACCTAATATAAAATATAAAAGCCCCTTTCCATGTCCTTATCCTATTTGTTCTATAATAAACTGATAAATAGCATCATGGTTGGGGACATTGTCTTAAAATACAAGGTTGGAAACCATTGAGGAAGATACCTGTCATTGACCTCTGACAAATACATACCTGTACATGTATACCCACAAAAACACAAGCACATGTTTTTGGGTTTTTTTTTGTGGGTACACATATACATCCAACAACATCAGCAACTTATTTTGTTACTGTAATGATCTTAAAAAATGTCAACAGATACTAGAATCATCAAAGGAACAGTCCTGTAGGTGTGTATGTGAAGATTTAGCTAGCATAGGTTAATAGAGGTGGGAGGACCTGCCCTTAGTGTGGCAGGTGCCATTTTACTGCTGGAATACTGGGATGAAGGAAGGTGAGCACCAGCATTTATCACTGTTCTATTTTTGCTGAGTGTAGATCAATGAGGCTAGTTCATGTCCCTGTCAGAATTACTGTAACTTCAAACTGAGTCCAAATAGACCTTTCTTTAACCTTCAGATGACTTTGTCAGAGATTTTTGTCTCAACAAGGAAGAAATTAATGAATAAAATCCTCTTTGCCTTTTCCATAAAAAGCGTTATAGCCCCTACCCCAAAAGTAACAGCTTAAACAAGAAGCCATTGAATAGAACTCTTAAAAATTGTGATGGGATGCTAAAGCATAGCTCTCCACAATTGATGGCTTTCAGTGGGGGTGGGGGAGCAGAAGGTCTCAGCTCTCCTTAGGGGGCAGACCAATGAGAGTTTGACCATGAGCCAGTGAATATATAGATAACACAAATAGGTCGTGTGTCTTTTCTTTTGTTGGCGGGGCAGGTCACAAGCACAGTCAGGTAGACATAGAATGGGAAGTGAATTTGATTGTAGTATATGATATAAAAATCCCAAAGAATCGATAAAAATATTACATTGAAAGAAAAAAGCATTATTTAAGGCATCTATGTCTACAGTAGCTACTACTCCAAATATTACTTTATTGAGAAACTAGTTTAAAATAAATAAATAAATAAAAAATAAAAAAAAACACCTTCCAACCCTTAAAAGATCAAGTTTTAAAGATGAGGCTGTTCTCATTGCAGGCTCTCTTATCAAGTGAAGTTATAAATACCTTAGATTAGATAGCTTGTATCACAAGAATCCCTTCTTCAAGTTCTATAGGCCAAGAAGTCTATAAATAAGTCCTGAGCTAATCCAAAGTCTAAAGAAGGCATGTTCTGCAGCTTGTACATGGTTGTCTTCTTCGTGTATTTCACCAAGAATGCTCCACTTGCATGAAATTATCTTTAAAAGTCTCATCTTCCAGTACCATTATATTGTGGTATCATTTTGTCATGTGAATGGGTAAAATAAATATTTTCATAGCACAATTCAAATCTGTATTAAAGAGCAGAAATTCTTAGCACTGGGACTACAGACATGTACTGCCATGCCTAGCTTTTCACACAGCTGCAGGGGCTCCACCCCAGGTCCTCATGCTCATATGCCAAGTACTTTACTGAGCCATCTCTCAGCTCTAAAATAGATTTTCATAAACATAAAAATTTAGGGTCCTCCCCAGGTCCCTACACCATAGATGTTCCCAAACCCTGATCCTAATTACCAGAATCTCATAGGATTAGTAGCATAAGCACATGGAAGCCTTTTCTATGCTATATTAGGTTATTTGAGGACTGGGAATTTCAAAGACCGTTGCATTGTGGCTTGATTTTAGCATACAATGAAGGAAAATAAATATTTCAACTCACAGCATAAGTCTATTCCAAAGAGCAAAAACAGAAAATAGTCAAGATATGATGGCCATCACTACCTTCAAAAGCAGGAACAGTAAAGATGAAAGACAAGAGGCTATGTAAGGAAGCTTAACATGTACTGAAACCACTGATGTTAGAGCCATCTCTGGCCCTGATGATGTAGTGATCTAAACAAAGACAGTTTTGTACATCAGTTTTAGAGCCTGATTCCCTGTATTCTATGTATTATCATGCAAGCCATTGCTCATGTTCAGGTTAGCTGTGAAGCCTGTACTGGATTCTCTAAACTACTAAGATCTCAACAATCATCATCATCTCTCCTAGCAGGTCACTCTTCTTCACTTTTAGAATATAAAATATATGGATTGGTTACCTTTATTAATCAGAACTGGATATCAGTTTTAGGCTACCTCATGAAGTTGTTTCATTTGACATTAAGAAATAGATGTATATATTTTTAGGTTATGTATACAGGTGTTTAGTATTCATACATGTCTATGTGCCATATGCATGTAGTACCCAAGGAGGTCAGATCTCCTGGAACTGTAGTTACAGATCATTGTTAGTGGCTACATGAGAGATGCAAACCAATCAACAATCCTCTGCAAAAGCAACAAATGCTTGCTGTTGGATGGTCTTTCTCTATGCTGTAAATATGTGTTGCTACCATATTAATAAAGAATCTGCCTTAGCCTATGACAAGACAGGATACAGCCAGGCAGGAAATCCAAGCAAAGATACAGGGAGAAGAAAGGTGGATTCAGGGGAGAGTCTGCAAGCCACCAGGGGAGCAAGATGTAATAGAACACAGGTAAAGCCATGAGACATGTGGTGATACATAAATTAATAGAAATGGGTTAATTTAAGATGTAATAGCTAGCAGTAAGCCTGAGCCATAGACCAAACAGTGTGTAATTAATACTAAGCCTCTAAGTGATTATTATAAAAAATTGAGTTATTGGCCAAGGATGTACTGTGGAAATCCCCAAACAACCCAGCTTGTTACTAAGAGAATGGATTGCTCTCTGCGAACTGAGAGTGAGGTCTCAATGCTTAGGGCAAGACCCACACAACTCACTGAATATAGAGAAATCAAGCTGGTGCCTACATGGAGCCTTCATCCCTACATTCTAATGTCTTTAATGTGAAGAGGTACTCTGCAGGCTACCAAAAGAGAAATGTAAACACCAAATTAGCAACAAAACATTTGATCTACAATCTGTCCTGCCTACAAAATATGTTTGGGAAACTGGCACAGAACTTGTGGGAGTAGCCAATCAAAATCTTACATGACTTAAGGCCTACTCAATTGAATGGAACCTGCATGCAATACTGCTTGGGTAAATAAGAATCAGAGACCAGATAGCCCAGAGACCTATTTAAAACCAAACACTATGGGTCAAAAAAAAACTGTCAATAATATGACCCAGTGATATTTTACTATAGTCATAGGTCAATGCCTTATTCAGACATCATCAGAGAGGCTTCCTCTTGCAGCAGATGGGAACAGATGCAGAGATCAACAGTCAGACATTATATGGAGAGAGAATCACTGGAACACACAGCACTAAATTTTATGTCTCCATCAAATCCCTCCCCTCAGAGTTCAGAGAACTCCATGAAAGAGGAGGCAGAAAGAATGTAAGAGCCAGAGCAGATGAATCACACCAGAAGAACAAGGTCTTCTAAGTCAATTGAGCAAGGCTCATATGAACTCACAGAGAATGAACCAGCAAGCACAAGGCATACACAGGTCTTCTGTACATATATTGAAGCTTTCAGCTTGGTATTTTTAATAGGAATCCTGAGTGTGTGAACAAGTGGATCTCTGAATCTTGTGCCTACTCATGGGATTCTTTTCCTACTGTTGGGTTGTCTTGTCCATCCTCACTGTGATATTTTTTGCTTTATCTTATATTTTTTATGTTATGTTATGTTTGGTTGTTATCTCTTAGAAGCCTGTTCTTTTCTAATGAGAGACAGTTAGGAAATGGATCCAGAGAGGAGGAGTTTGGTGAGAAAGTTAGAGGAGTAAAAGGGGTAAAGTGTAGTGAAGGTATGGTGTATGAGAAAATAATCTAATTTTAATAAAAAGAATCTAAAGAATAGTTTACAATGGATGCCTGTACGTATTTAAATAATAAATATATCCTCCAATTTTAATATAAGGATCATAAAATAGTTTATAAGTTTATAACATTTCAATTTATGATATTTGAGTTTACTATGAGCATTTAATTTTTTAGTAATACAAAGAAACATAGCATTATACATATTTTACAGGTGATAATTTTGTACATCTTTAAAAGTCATTTAAATTTAAAAGTTTTAAAGAATCTTATTATTCTGAGACAGAAACTAGTATGATGAATTTGTATTTCCCAGCATTTTTCTATGTTTAATATATGAACAAAGTATTTTTAATTGAGACAAAATGTTGAGCTTATAAATAACTTGAAAATAGGAATTAAATTTTAAAAGGTCATATAATGTCTTATGACTATATCATAAGGTTTTTTCCAGTATTAATCTAATTTTTCTTCTATCAATGTACATATTGTTTTGACACATAGATTTTAAAATGCAATATAAGTTTTAAAGATATTTACAAGTACTTTAATTCTTCATAAACTTTTGCAATATCTATGAAGATATCAATATGCTTGCTTTTTGGGTAGTTTAATATGTAAAATTTACAACAGAATATATCTATATGTTATTCTCCAAGTGTAACTGAAGCCTTTTTCATTCTACTTATTTTAATTTTAATTTTCATTCTACTTATTTTAAATCCATAACTATTTACTTAAACATATTTATATAAAATTGTGTTTCATACTCTTTTTAATGTTTATTATATACTTAATATTTTAATATTTTTTCAATCATATTTTGTTATTATCAATAGCTTTTGTTTGTGTTTTTAATATGTTTGTTTTCTGAATAACTATGCTTTTGTTTTAAAAAGTAAAAAGAAAAAAGAAAAGGTGCCATACCCCAGTATGTGTAAAAGACAAGGCAAGAAGGTTGACTTCACTTCCTGGAAGCCATTGTGTGTGTTGTACATGCAGAAATGGTCAACCCATGCACAGGTGGAAGGACAAGGCCTGATATGGAACATATACTATTGGGAAGGAATCACGGGATGTCTTGTGACATTGGCATTAGCATCACATTTTACAGACAATATAATTATATCTCACAAAAGATCATTATTCAAAATGGAGAGCTAATTCTTACAGTATAAAGATCCAGATTCACTGAGGTTGGTTAAAGATCCTATATTCTTTCAATTCAGTGCTGGTACTGTGTTATAAAATGTATCATTGAACAAGTTTGTTCATTCAAATTTCAAATTCACACTGAACATGTCATCACAGGTAGAACAGGACCTACTTTTATTATGTTTCTGTAACATATACTCAAGAAATTTTGATAAATGTATATGATAGAAAACCAGAGGTCATGTGTCTTCTATTCCAATACAATGCATATGTAATTATCTCCAGATTTGCCTAGGAGAAAAATTGTTCAAATAATCTTAGATATCGTTAAGCCTCTAAGAATGGCCTAACAAGCCAGGCGGTGGTGGCGCACACCTTTAATCCCAGCACTGGGGAGGCAGAGCCAGGCGGATCTCTGTGAGTTCAAGGCCGGCCTGGGCTACCAAGTAAGTCCCAGGAAAGGCGCAAAGCTACACAAAGAAACCCTGTCTCAAAAACCAAAAAAAAAAAAAAAAAAAAAAAGAATGGCCTAACAAATACATGGTTCCAACAGGAAAGAGAACACAAAAGAACAACAGCAAAGAATTGCAGAAAAGAAAATTAAATATTTTCCTTGTGTTCAAGACTCATGTTTCACACACATGCATGTATCTATGAACGTTTTCAAATGTTCGAAACTGCTTGCTGAACAGAGATGCTAGGTCTAAAGGAGATATTGAAAAGTGGACACGGATTAAGTACTCAGTATTGAAAATTGATCATGGAAAGCGTAAAGAGTAAGACACCTATGAATGCTAAAGGATGTGTGCCTAGAAAAGAATGTGTATCACTTCCAAAACCAAGTATCTTATAGTTGCACCATGCTCTTTGTAGTTGGCAAGATTTTGGAAACCTGTAAACCTTGTATGAATAATCAGCCATATTCTTTACAGCTTGAGGAAAATATGGAAGATGGGTCATACCAGTGAAAGCTAAGCAACAGAGTGCTTGGTTGGGATGAGGTGAGAAGGCAATTATGAAAAAGTCACCCTTTTCCTACTTTGAACTGAGACAAGTCTATTAATTCAAACATAAATACAGAATTTAATCCATCATAAATAAAGTAAAACAATCAAAACAAAATTACCAACTTCTACTATCATGCTGGGGTTGTGGATCAATCAGGAAAGTGCTTGCTACACAAGCCTGGGGGACCTCTGTTTGATCCCCTACATCAATACAAAACCTGGGCGTGGTATAATCTCTGTAGGTCCAGTGTTGAGGCAAGAGAAG
>CABHPR010147467.1:0-22977 GCA_902168415.1 Peromyscus melanophrys
CACTAAGGAATGGTAAATATTTGACCCTTAGAGGTTTCACAGTTCTTCTGATTCAACACTGATAGAATTATGTTAAATTCGTTCTTTATGGAGTAAAGTAACATTCTACTTAGAATCTTTGAATATCAGAAATTCACTGGTTTTCATAGATTGTCTGCCTATAAGAATAAGAATCCCTGATTAAAACTTCTCATTATTAATCTATAGTGGATTAACAAAAAGTCTGCTCTTATGTGGCTAAGTGGATGAGAAAGTATGTTAACAGTAAAATGGCTTTCTGTGCTCTGATTCCTTGGTACAGAACACATTAATGTAGAATTATTACCAGATCGTCAGTTTGGATGCTGCTGTGATTCCTTTGTGGGGATTCAGTAATAGGGACTAAATAAGATGTAGGTACACAAGAATATTTAATTTTCTGATCTCTGAAACTCTCCTAGTATGCCTTCTGCTACTGTTACTCCAAACTTAACAAATTCATTGTGGTCTACACATTTTTCACATGCCTCTAATTACTGAACGGTGAACCTGGCTCTACTCCAACAGTTCTATTTTCTATTGTGAGAATAGAGAATTTTACATTATTTCTCAGAACTTGGTATTTGGACAGACTGTAACATTGTTCTTGCTGTCTACTGCATTTATACAAAATTGTCTTTTTGTCTTCCTTACAAATTTATCATTAACAATGTGTTTATCATTCATATTTATTTCTTCCTCATAACTCTTGAATTGAAAACTTCTTAAATTTTCTTTAAAAATTCAGAACCTGATACATTTTTCTTCCACTTACATGTTGCCCTTATCAAGAAGGATGACAATCTCAAAACTTTTGTTCTTTTGGTTGCTTGACCAACTAATTTCTCATGATACTCTCTTTCTTTATATATTATGAAATTTATCCATGTCAATATTAATTAGTATTTTATCAAAATCCAATAATGCAAGTCTTTCATTTTATGATCTTTTTCTTTTATATTACTTATGTAGTAGTCACACCATGACCCCACTTCTCTTAATTGGCTTTTAATCATAGACAACATTAATTGCCAAGACAAAATTAGATCTAAATTATGACAAAAACTTGCCAGGAAAACAAACATCAAATCTTATAGCTCCAGATCTGGCAGCAGGTACATGTAACTAGATGTTCTAGGCTGCAAAGAGCCTAGGTAGTGCCACCTTTTACATGCAACACACATAATCCCTCTTTGGGGATGGCCGTAGTTCAGCTTACCTCTGTGCATACCCCATGAACTTGGCATCCCCAACTTGTAGATCTTGCAACTGAAATTAGGCCATTGTATGAAGCTACAAAAGTGAAGCCTAATTTGCAATAGAGAGATTCCCAAGTTGAGAAATGCTGCAGAGAATCTGACCCCAACAAGCATCCCCTGATCCAATAAGCTCTGTAGTCGTGCATCTTTCATGTGTATAACATATCTGCCAAATTCTTCTATCACCTTAAAATGTAGCCCGTCCCCTTGGAACACAAATATATTGGCCTTTGTGTGATTTCCCTGGGGAACCACTTTCCCCAGAGATTAATTTTTGAGCAGGTGAAACTTTTAGTGGTATCTTAGTCAGGTATCTCTATTAAAATAAATTTTTATTTTCATAATGAATAAGTGGGGTCATGTATATAAGGAACCTTTTCTATTGTCCCAGTGTAGAGTTACAGATAGATCTAAGAAAATGCTGATTACTTTAACAGTTTCAGATGATTTTGTCATCTGTACTCTCCTTGATTTCTCACACAGACCTTGTCTAAACATGACATTTATCTTTTTTCCTCATTTTGCTTTTTGCAACAGAAGATCTCAATGAGAACAGGGAGCAGTAATCATGACATATCTTGAATTGTGAACTATTTTAAAATAATAGCCTTGCCACATAAATTAGTCCACTACATTTGAATTCAATCTCACTGAAGTTCTTAGGGCATAGGCAAAATGCTGCTACATCTTTATACAAAATACCTTATGTGATCCTGAGCCCAGTTTTTAATAGTATTCCTGTTCCTCACTGAAACGTAATTACAGATGTTTTTCTCCATCACATAGCATTATTATTTTCCAATATCACAATAGAATCATCCATTGAGCCAGTTTTATAATATTCATGGTCTATTCTATTCCAAACTTCAAAATTCTTCTGCATTCCACCAATAAATCAGTTTCAAAGATCTACAATTTTTCTATTAGTTAATTTTCTCACTTTTGGGGCAAAAAGAGAAAAGAAAAAGTCTAAAAAAGTAGCTTGAAGTTAGAATTTTCATTGGCTCTCACTTTGTGCTGTTCACCACAGTAAGGATGTGCTGTGTGGTGTTCTGATCATGAGGCAGGACACATTGTGTCCATAGTTAGGAAACAGACTGAAAGGAATGTTTGTGCTCAGTTTAAATTATCCTTTTTAATTTGATATAGAGCTCTATTCCATGGAATAGTGCCATTCACTGTTAAAATAAATCTTTCCACCTCAAAAAAATATTATATAGAAACTCCCTCAAAGACATGCTCATAGATTGTTTTCTTAGATTATTCTAGATCCTTTCAAATTGTCAATCAATTTTAATCATCATAATGTACTTCTTTTTCAGGATTGTAGAAATATGAGTATTTTCATTTTATATTCTGAAACCTCCTTGCATATTCTTAATTTTGTATGCATTTTGAAGTAGCTTTACTTAAAATTACTAATCATAAAATGAAGAATATAAAAAATTATTGTGGTAAATTTGCTCACTGATTTTTCAACCCATCATGTTTCACTTACTTTGACGCAAATTTTTTATTAAGAAAATTTTTATTCATTTTACACACCAATCAAAGATCCCCCTCTTCCCTCCTCCTGGTCTTCCAGCCTCCCCCTCCCAACCCACCCCTCCTCATTCCCTTCTACAAGAAGCTAAGGCCTCCCACAGGAAGGTACATATAGTAGAGGCAGGTCCAAGCCCCTTCCCTTGCCTCAAGGCTGTGCAAGGTGTCCCATCATAAATAGTAGGCTCTAAAAAGCCTGCTCATGCACCAGGGATGGATTCTGATCTTACTGCCAGGGTGCCCCTTATGTAGATCAAGCTACGCAACTATCTCACTATGCAGAGGGCCTAGTCTAGTCCCATGCAGGCTCCACAGCTGTTGATCTAAATTTTATGAGTTCCCACTAGTTTGGTTTGGCTGTCTGTTAGGTTTCACCATCATGATTGTGGAATAGTTTACAATGTGTGTAAAAATGTACGTAGGCTTGAAAGAGAGAAAAAAAAGAAATATATGCAGTTATATAAAGAAATAGACAGTTAATTTTGTTATACTGTATGTATATTTCTACTCTTGTTTGAGGTATTATGTTTATATAACTAATTTAGATTGTAATAGATAATTAAGAAATAGAGATTAATAATTAGTCTTCTATTTGTAGCCATGTTAGTTAAGTTTTCTAGGTATACATAGATATAATTCACTTAGGTAGGTAATCTTCAAACACTTCAAAGACCTACAGAATATGGCATTTTAAATGTTTTAAAATTTAGACTTTCTGGACAGTGAGACATGTCTGCTCCTGGTAGCACCGATTTACTTCAGTGAGAAGGATGGGCATTGAAGACACTCCATATGGAGTTTATCTTCTTGGCAAAAATAGCCATTTTGGCAAGAAACTGTTCTTTCCTGGACTGCTTGATCAACTGGACCTGCAAGACCCATAGGAAGGTGACCACTGAACTTTGCTTGGCAAAATGGTCCTTCAGGTTCCTGCTTCACAGAGGAAACTGCCAGATATTCTACAGGACACAGAGAGAAGTGACTGAGAGACTCTAGGCCTGTGGGCTGAAGACAGATGCGCCAACTTTACAGAAGAACTTTGGATGATTGTACAGGCTGCCAGCTGTCTTTGTCTACTCTCTCAAGACTCCCAAATGTTGCTTGCATCCTTCTCCCATTTCTCACGTAATAGTATATCCTTCTGGGGTCTTTGATGTAGTTGAAGACTAGATAGTTATAATTTCCTTAGTTATGATAAAAGATAAGTTAGATATGAAACCTTAGACTCACAAATATAGGATAAATAGGATATCTTCTTTAATTTTGCCAAACACAAATAGATTAGATAGTATAACTATATTTCTTGCTTGATAATTATTTTGTTATATGTAATTTTACTATTGTTAAAGTTGAAAACCTTCCTTTTTGAAAAAAAGAGGAAGTGCTATTGATGTCTTTCTGTACGCTGTGAATATATGTGGCTATGATTGATTGATAAATAAAACACTGATTGGCCGGTAGCCAGGCAGGAAGTATGGTATAGACAAGACAAACAGAGAGGAGAATTCTGGGAAGTGGAAGGCTGAGTCAGGAGATGCTGCCATCTGCCGCCACCATGAGAAGCAAGATATAATGTACCAGTAAGCCACGAGCCATGTGGCAACTTATAGATTAATAGAAATGGGTTAATATAAGGTATAAGAACTAGATTGCAAGAAGTCTGAGCCATTAGGCCAAATCATTTAAATAATAAAAGTGTCTGTGTGTTTATTTGGGTCTGAACGGCTGTAGGTCTGAGCAAGACTGGAAAAAACTCCAGCTACACATTATCTCGATGCCCTTGCCCATAGAATCCCTCTTTTCTCTCTTCAACTGGACTCCCAGAGCTCTGCCTGGTGTTTGGCTGTGGATCTCTGCATGTGCTTCCATCAGTTACTGGAGAAAGGTTCTGTGATGACAGTTAGGATATTCAATGATCTGATTACTTGGGTTAGCCAGTTCAGGCACCCTCTCCACTCTTGCTAGTAGTCTAAGCTGGGGTCATTCTTGGGGATTCCTGGGAACTTCCCTAGAAACCCATTTTCTGTCTATCCCCAAGATGTACCCCTTTATTATGGTATCTTTTTCATTGATCTCCTACCCCATCCCTGTCCCAGCTTGAGCATCCCATTCCCTTATGTTCTCACCTCCCATCCCATACCCTCCATTGCTCACCACTCATCCCCAGTTTACTCACGGAAATCTCAGAAAGTATTATTCATATCTAGCCATTTGTGTTGGCTAGTTTTATGTCATCTTGACACAAACTGGAGTTATCTGAAAGGAAGTCATCACAATAGAGAAAATACTTTCATAAGATTGGGGTGTAGGGCATTTTATTAATTAGTGATTGATGAAAGAGGGTCCAGCTCATTCTGGGTGGTACCATTCCAAAGTTGCTAGTCCTGAGTTCTGTAAGGAAAACTCCTCAGTTGCCTCTGAATCAACTCCTGCCTCCAGGTCCCTGCTCCTGCCTCCAGGTCCCTGATGTGGTTGACCTTCTATCCTGTTTTTTTTTTTTTTTTTTTATAGTGATGAGCAGTGATATGGAATTGTAAGCTAAATAATCCTCCTTTCATCCACTGCTTGATTTTTGGTCTTGGTGTTTCAGCACAGTAATATACGCCCTAACTAAATCAACCTTAATTTCCTTTTCTTTAATTTGTATCTTAACTCACTCTTATCTCCCTGTTTAAACAATTTTCCTGAAAATGGAAATTCAGGCCACTTTGTAAGTTTTCTTGTGAAACAAAGATTTTCTAATGAAGATGAGGTTTCCCCCATACATCTCATTTGTGTGTTATTTTCTGATGCTAGGTGTAGAGGAAAAAAGCGGAATGATAAAATATATAGGAACTTATATAAGTGAGAAAATAGCCTTTAGTTTTCACGTGGTCAGTATTTTTCATCAACATTTTTTAAAAAATTTTTGTAAACTGTGTTTTTTAAGAAATTACAGTTTTATTGTATTTGAAGTATAATTTTAAATCTTCCCTTACTCTAGATAGCCTAATCATATTTGCCACATATTTTCTTTAAAAGTCTCACATAGGTCAGTGCTTCTTGTTAGGCCTTTACCATTTCCACCGCCATCCTAGTACTTCAACATCATTGATCCTGTATCTGGCTCTTTATTAAAATACCGTTATGTAATTAGTCTTTTCAAAGCTCAGGGTAGAAATTGTTCTTCTAATATAATTTGTGTCCCTTGGTGGACTTACTCAATTAGCATTACTATGCAAAATTAGTTTCAGATATTTCCTAGTCCTATCAATTGCCGCTTAAAATCATTAGTGTAATTTATCAAGGTCAATTTAAGATCACTGTGTGATTTTAGAAATATTGATCAGTTTCAGTGTTCAGAAATAGCTGTTATACAAAAATAAAAATTAAAATGTACAGAAATAATTGCAGCATGCTTTTAATGAAAATTTTGTAATAACTTACACATTTTTTGATAGTGTATATTACTGAATTAATTGTGGTATTCTCGTACATGCTGAGGATAAACAGGCTGTGTTTTCGATCTATTGTGTTCTCTTCAAACTTCCTGTATGAATCTCTCAAATTCGATGGACTCAAGCTATATATAATTATTACAGAACTTTTCTCTCAATGTCCCATAATTTTGTTTCTCTTCAGAATTAAAAGTATTTCAGGTTCAGATTGAATTCATGTAAATCTTTCTTACATTAAAGAAGTCATTTTGTATCTCTTAACTCATTTTAACATCTTTTACTCCCTGTATATTTTTCTATTATTTACTATTATTGAAAATTTATTTGAGAAAATGAAAATATAAATCCAAAAGTCCTTATAAACTGTTCTAAATTACCAATTGTAAATATTCTTTTTATTTTGTTCATATGAATTTGAATTATTTTCTGTCACATTCCTCATTGTATTGAATAAAATTAAAAAAAAATTCCCCTAGATAGAATTATAGTAGCAGATGGCCCATATCCATTCTACCATCCTCTATATTATTCTATATCTAATATAGTTAGGATAAATTTTAAATTATTTAATACCACTTAGGTAATTGCTTAAAATTTCAAAAATTTATTAGAATAAATGGCAAAACTTTTAAATCTTCTCATATACTTTGTCTTACCTTGCTCAAATATATTTCTTCAGGATGCCACAAATAACCTCCCTCATATTGGTCTAATCTGAGTTGTAATTTATCATGAAAATTTAAATATTTGGTCATTGAAAAATATGATTCTTGGTTCTGAGAATGATCTTTTCTAGTATACAAATGGTCACTTTATACTCATTGTTTAATACATTTAAAGAGCAAATCCAAACCAAATAATCATTAATTCTTTCCTTTCATAGTTCCATTGTTCCTTCTTTCTACATTTTATTTTTTTATTAAAATTTGAAACCTTAAAGTAACAAGTTCAGAATTCCAAGTTAGATAGTAGACATATGATTTTTGTTTCTTTTCTTAAAATTTATTTTATAATTTAATTTAATTTTACATATCAGCCAGGGATTCCCTTGTCCTCCCCCCTCTCACCCGCCCCCCCCCACCTTCCCCCCAGCCCACCCCCCATTCTCATCTCCTCCAGGGCAAAGACTCCCCTGGGGATTGAGTTCAACCTGGTAGATTCAGTCGGGCAGGTCCAGTCCCCTCTTCCCAGGCTGAGCAAAGTGTCCCTGCATAAGCCCCAGGTTCCAAACAGCCAGCTCATTCACTCAGGACAAGTCCTGGTCTCACTGCCTGGGTGCCTCCCAAACAGTTCAAGCTAATCAACTTTCTCACTTATCCAGAGGGTCTGATCCAGTTGGGGGCTCCTCAGCTATTGGTTCATAGTTCATGTGTTTCCATTAGTTTGGCTATTTGTCCCCGTGCTTTTTCCATTCTTGGTCTCAACAATTCTCATTCATACAATCCCTCCTCTTTCTCTCCAATTGAACTCCCGGAGCTCTACCTGGGGCCTGGCTGTGGATCTCTGCATCCGGTTCCCTCAGTCATTGGATGGGGTTTCTAGCATGACAATTAGGGTGTTTGGCCATCCTATCACCAGAGCAGGTCAGTTCAGGCTTTCTCTCAACCATTGCCAGTAGTCTCTTGTGGGGGTATCTTTGTGGATTTCTGTGGGCCTCTCTAGCACTTTGCTTCTTCCTATTCTCATGGTGTCTTCATTTATCATGGTCTTTTATTCCTTGTTCTCCCTCTCTGCTCTTGATCCAGCTTGGATCTCCTGCTCCCCTAAGCTCTCTTTCCCTTGACCCTTGCCCTTCATTACCCCCACTCACGTCCAGGTTGTTCATGTAGATCTCATCCATTTCTCTGTCATTGGGTGATCCCTGTGTCTTTCTTAGGGTCCTGTTTTCTAGGTAGCCTCCCTGGAGTTGTGAGTAGCAGTCCAGTCATCTTTGTTTTACATCTAGTATCCTCCTTTTTAATTCATATTAAAGGTTTATTTCCTGCTGTTGAATGGACCAAAGTAATACAGCTATTAACTACTGCTTAACTTGTTTTATTCCTTAACTCTGTGTTTCTTTGAGTCTCAGTTGAGTGGAAATATACATTGTCTGCTCAGTGACTTCTGTCCCAGGGTTGGTTGTGTCAGATTATGCCCTAATGAGGAAAATTCAATGCTCTAAAAATTATCTCTTGGATACATCTATAATATCACTGGGTAGAGGATTTCAAGATACCAGTTCCCACCTTTACTTAATCCCACATTAAACCCTAACCTCCTATTTAGGACAGGTGACACATTTCTCCTTTACTTAGATCCTATCTGTCTAAAAAGAGTGAATAATTATATTTATTTACATTATTATAGTATAAATTCTAGCTTTATGCCATTCCAGCTTAGTTTTTTCCTAACATCATTTTATTACATAAAACAATACATTACCTTGTTTAATTTTGTGCCCCTTTGCTATGTTTATAGAAGCAGACTGACCATTTCTATGAGTCTGAAGACTTCTGTTGGGAGATTTGCCCCAGGAAGATTAGGGAAGACTCTAGTCTGTGACTTCCATGAAGCATCAAGGTATGTATTTAGTCAGTTTTTTAGCATATTTTAAAAATCAATAATTCCTATTCATAGCTCATGAAACCTGTCAAGTTTATAATTTATAAATTCTTGAGAGCAATGGATAAAGGGGACAGAATTTCTTTCTATATTCCACTGTATTAATTATAATTCTTTAGAGGAACATGGCTGATATAATATATGTATAATAGCACACACTCACACACACAAGAAAGGGAAAGAGAGAGGGAGAGAGGTAGAGAGAGACACAGAGAGAGATTTTTGATTTATTAGAGTGGCATATATAAACTGTGGTCCCTATAGTAGAACAATGTCTGTCTCCCAATGGAAATCCAAGAATCTGAAATTGTTTAGTCTATGATACTGGATGTCTCGGCCAGTATTCAGTATATTTTGGAATCCTTAAGAAATAGGTTTTAATACCAGTGAAGTAATGCCTCAATAGTTGGATAGATAAACTACTCAGTGAAAATAAGTGCAAGCAAACAAAAAGATAAAGATTCTTTCTTTCATGTCCTTTATATATGATGCTAGAAGAAGTTGTGACCCATATCTACTTTAGTTCTTACAACTTCGAATGATCTAGATCAATGGTTCTCAACCTTCCTAATGTTGTGACCCTTTTTGATACAGTTCCTTAAGTTGTGGTGAACCCCAACCATAAAATTGTTTTCATCCTTACTTGATAACTATTATTTTGTTACTGTTTGAATCATAAAGTAAATATTTGATATGCAGGATATCTGAGATGAGACGCCTGTGAAAGTATCATTCAGGGTAGTGACCCAGAAGTTAAGACCAGCTGATTTAAAGTTCCACTTCCTATGTCTGATGGTCCAGATTTAGGGTGGAACTTCCTACCTAATATGATCCAATTAAGAGAAATATCTCACATATATAACCAGCTACTTGATATTTTAGTGAATTAGTGAAGTAGTCAAGTAGACAGCCAAGTACAGTCAACACATCCATAAAGAGAAAGAGACTACATTCATCCTTCTAGGAATCTCTTCCTTCTCTATGTTACACATGCTAAAATGTTGTTAACTGATCATTACAGTTGAATTCACACATATTTTAAACACCCTTCCATACTTTCCTCTCACACATACTCATATCATATGGCATCACTTAATATCTGGCTTCTCTTGCTCATTTTTTAGGAATTCTATAATATATTGAAAAACACTGGCTTTGATTCTGGTGTTGGGAGGCACAGATTTTTCAATTTTCCAGATGGACACTTCAATCTACAAAACTCGTAGCTTCGAGTTTTTCCACTCCTAAACAAATTGACTCTATGAGGATGCTTCTCATAGTATCCACAAAGTCTTTGTGGAGTCTTCTTCTTCCAAGAAGACTCTGGCAGAAAAGTACTACCCATCATCCAGTCAATATTCTCCCTGAGATGCTAGGAAAAGTGTTCCTTTCTACATGCTTCTTCTGAGATTTTTTTTTTTTTAAATCTCACAGTCATTTTGTTCTTCCCATAGGTTCTGGAATGAGAAATTTCAAAACTCACCTCTCAAGAACTCCACTTTAATATGTCTCCTGAGGAAATTCATGAGTAATCTGTATCAATTGGCAGCAAGATATTCAGACTAAAGATATGATATTCTATTTCACTATGGCCTAAACTGGTCAACCAGTAGGTTTAGCTTAAAAAGGGATATCTTATAACATCCTCAAAAGTAGACTTTACAGTCACTGCCTTGGTAAATAGCCTGAAGATCCTGATATTCTGAGCTTTCTCAAATTCTCTTGCAATTAGGATCTTTGCTTTCCTCACTACATGTTCCCTCTTTCTTTCTGTCACCTTCCTGCTTTTTGAGCTCCTTATTTGTCTCTGACTTTCTTCAACTTTCACATTCTTCCCAACAGTCATGTGGTCTCTATACATCCCCAAACTGATCACTCACTGTGCCCTTATTCTACATCATTCTCATTCCCAATTCATTGAGTTAACCTACCACAACCCCCTTATGCTCACTCTCCCTTTCTTTTTAAAGATATTAGTACTGATAATCAACTTTTGCTTTCAGACAAGGCTACAGTCAAGGGAACTGTTCACATTCACTTAATCTTTGCCAGATCTTATCTCCTTCAGAATGAAACAAAACCAGTGTCTCACAAACTATGAAAGAATTTGAGCTTTTAAGATTCTCTTATTAATTGACTTGAAGAGACATAAATGTCTTTCTTATAACCCATGTTCCTTCCATAGTTCAATCTCTTACTATCAGGATAAGTTATCAAAAGATGCAGATAAAATAAAATCAGACAACCAGGGTGCTATGTTATTTAAGAAGTGGAAATCTCAAAGGAACACCCCAAAGTCAAACAACTAATCTGCTTTCCAAATCAAATTAAATATGACCACATGCCTTTTCTATGTGACAGAAAGCAGGCCCACAAAGTGCTGTTGCATCATCCATTAATTTTGTTAACTTCAGAGAAATCAAAAAGGGCCCCAAACAAAAGAAAGTTTATTTCCTCACTGCCACATAGAAATCCTTCAAAGTATTCCAGTCTGAATTTAGTCCCATTTTCAGCTCCCATCTCCACCAATACCAACCTCTTATTATGAAATCCAAGTATTTTTCTCTAGAAATGAAATACTCTGAATTTTTAAAACCCCTGCACACAATGTAATTCATGATAACCCTTTGTGCACCTGTGTCCAGAAATTTTAGAATATATTCAACAGTCACATTGGCTTGTCAGATACTCTAATTTAAAATCTTGGAGAGTCTTATATTGTAAATGGAAGTACTTTAATTTAAAGAATAATACAATTTGGGTATCCAGTATGAGCCACTACTAAAATGGTGGAGACTCGTTAGGAATTATTGCCCTTATCAGAGTACATGTTGTATGACAAGATAGTATTTATCAAGTGCATTGATTTCAAATTACCTCCCATAACCAGCATTTATATTATATCCAACATGCACACATACCTATACATGTACACACACAACATACACACACACACACACACACACACACACACACACACATAGACATTCATACACACAAACTCAAAACCAACTTTAGAATCAGATAATATTAGGAAAATCAGAAAGGGACAGGTTTTATTATGTATCCACCATTCCATACATTTTATTTTTGTTTCAATAAAGCATGATTATCATATGATATCTTTATATATGCTTAAACATTTAAATACAGTTGCAAGATATGCTATTTCAATGATAGTAAAATGATTATGGGAGTAACCAGAATGATGGTTAAAAGAAAATGTTCCCCAAAGGGAGTGGCACTATTAGGAGGTGTGGCCTTGATGGAGTAGGTGTAATATTGTTGGAGGAAATGTGTCACTGTAGAGGAAGGCTTTTATATCTCATATGCTCAAGCCATGACCAGTAATATAGAACTCTCAGTTCATTCTCCAGCACCATGTCTGCCTGTACACTGTCATTTCCCACCATGATGGTAATGGACTAAACCTCAGAAACTGTAAGCCAGTCAATTAAATATTTTCCATTATAAGGGTTCCGTGGTTATAGTGTTCCTTCACAACAACAGAAATCCTAAATACGACAAAAGTTGGTACCAGAGACTAGGGTATTGCTGTAATAGGACAGATCATGTTTTTGTTTAGAATAATATGGACTGTGATACTTTCAGATAGAAAGGCTGTGGAATGATTTAAGTGCTGTTCAATGAGCCACACTAGTAGGAACATGTAAAAAAATGGTGTTGAGAATAATTTGAACTGTGGGAGGCTGGATCAAGAGGATTCAGAGGAGAATTTTAGTATGTTGCCTAGAGATTGTTCTTGTTATATTTTTTTATGAAGAATGTGGCTGCTTTTTGCCCTTGTCTGAATAGTCTGGCTAAGGAAAAAGTGAAGATTTTGGATTAATTCTGTTTTCAGAGGAAATCTCAAAGCAGCTTAGTATAGATTCTGTCATGTGGTTATTAGTGTTCATGCTTATAAAGGGTTATAATGAAAAAGAGCAAACTGAGAAGAAAAGAAGCACCCACAAGTGAAATGGAGCTAAGTCCTGTGTTCAAGGAGACAAAATAACTAAGAAACTAGATAAATACAGTGGTGTACTCAGGGCAAGATCCCATCCAGCTGAGTTTCCAAATTGTGAAAAGGAATTAAAGAAAATCTGAGAGGTGGATGTGCTAGTGTATACCTTGAATCCCAGCATTCTATAGGCAGGGGCTGGCAGATCTCTGATTTTGAGGCCAGAATTGCCTACAGAGCAAGTTCATTTAAATTCTCACCAGCTTTCTGTCATTAATGGTTGTCTTCATTGCCTAAGGTAAGCTGTCCATGAACTTGCTCTGGTGGGCCCAGCAAGCAGAACTTTGGCCCCATGGTTCTGGCATTAAAGCTAAGAATAGAAGAAAGGGTTTATGGACTCTCCCTCCTGTATCTAGGAAAGGCCCTGAGGCCAGTCATTGTCAGGCTTGTCACTGAATGGAGGCCTAGAGAGGCCATTGTCTGAAGCCTGGATTGACTTGGAGACACCAAGATGTTGGAGATGCCAGAGTCATAGAATACCTGCCAAGGAAAAGTGTTATCAGGGAGTGGAACCATCCCATGAGAAAGAAGTGTGCTACAGTCAACAAAGCTGAAAGGAGTTGGAGATCTGAAGAACGTTTTGACATTAGACATGGAGATGTAGAATTTGGAATTTTCCCAGATGGCTTTTGGTCTTTCTTTGGCCCAATTTTCCTCACTGTGTTCCTTTCCCTATATTTTGGAATGCTAATGTATATGTTGCACCATTTTGTGTTGGAAGTTTGTGATCTGCTTTTTGATTTTGATTGAGATTGCATGAATCTCTGAAGGGACTTTGAGTAATAGATTTTTTGTTTTTGGTTTTTTGAGACTCCTTGGGCCCCACAGAGTGGAATGTGGTACTTTGAAAGAAAATGGTCCCCAAAGGATTAGGATGTGTTACCTTCTTGGAGTAGATGTGGCCTTTTAGAGAGCGTGTCACTGTGGAGGCGGGTATTGAGGTCTCATATGTGGTCAAGCCAAGCCCAGTGAGATAGTTTACTTCCTGTTGCCTGCAAGATGTGGAACACTCAGCTCCTTTTCCAGCATCATGTCTGCCTGCACACCACTGTGTCCCTCCATGATGATCATGAACTAAACCTCTGAAACGGTAAGCCAACTAATTAAATATTTTCCCTTATAAAAGTTGTGGTCATGGTGTTTGTTCACATCAACAGAAACCCTAAGACACTGACCTATCTGATTTGAAAGGACTCACTCTACAAGGTGGAACCCATACACAACACTGCTTGAGTTGACCAAGAACCTGAGACTACATAGCTCAGATAATTACAACAAACCTAATTTACTTCTCTACTAAAAGAACAAAGAGGAAAAAATATTGCTAATAGCATACTATTTTACTCATAGATCAGTACCTTGCTCAGTTATCATCAGAGATGATTCATTCTTTGGTAGATGGGAACAAGTACAGAGCCCCACAAACAGATGTGATCCATAGAGTGAGAGACATTGGAACAGTCAGCTCTTAAAGGGATGTCTCCAACTGATGACTCTCTTCTGGGCCCATGGAACCCTCCAGAAAGGAGGCAGAAATACTGTACTGGACAAGATGATGGAGTACATCAAGGAAACAAAGTCCCCTAAATCAACAGGATCTATGCACATATAGACTTGCAGAGACTGAGGCAGTGGTCATAGGGTCTGTGCCAGATGATGTCCTACAGCTGAAAGTAAAAGTGGACACATGCCTCCGTCCCCAACCAAGAAGGTTGAAGACCACTTCCAAATGAAAATTTACTTTTCTCTATGGGAGTCTCACTGGGGAAACAGATTTTTCTCAATGGTGGACTCCATGCCCAGTGGTGGACAGATAATGAACTCAACAGCATCTTTGGAGTTTCATTGCCTCATAGTATCACCACATTAGGACTCTATTTTTTATATTTATTTCTATTTTGTTTTTAAGCTTATTTATATATTATATCTCTTTTGTTACCCTACAGGTCTTTGGTATATTTATGTTAGCTTCAAGTTTTTGTTTGTTTATTTGTTTTGTTTTTGTGTGTGTGTATGTATGTGTGTGTATGGGATTCTTGGGGCTTCAAGAATTCTAGTGGGTTTCTGTGTCTGTGTCTTGTGCCTTTCCTTAGGCATTTTTTCCATCTATATGTTTGTGTTGTCCTATTCTGATATTTTTATATTATTGTATATTATTTTATGTCATTTATTGTTATAATTTAGAAGTCTCCTTGTATTCTATTGAGAGAGAAAGGGTGTAGATCTGGATGGGAAGGGGAGGGGGAGGACCTGGAGAACAGGAGTGAAGGTGAACCCTATGAAGAACGTATAACATGAGAAAGTCTATATTCAATAAAAGGAAAACAAATAAAGGCAGGTAAAACAAAACTATAACTTGATGTTTTTATGGAGTAAGAGTTAGAATATTTTCAGCTGTCTGAATGAATACATGACAAAATAATCATTTTTATCTGTTGTTTATAGTCTCGAACCTTTCTTTAACATTTTAAAATCAGCATTTACATTTGTTTCTAGATTGAACACACAGCTATATCAAAAGACTTACAAGTTTATTCTTCTCTAGTACTACACTCTTTAATAATCACATGTTCCTGAAGAAACTCACAGTATTTCTTGTTTATTCAATTACATGTTTTTAAAACTCTAGCTTTGTTGTTCTTTAATATAATGGTAGCTTAGATTGTGTCTGTGTTCTGTTTAATTTTTAATGGAACATATTTTTATTTCTGGATTTTTAACTATTAAAAACACAGTGTAATATTATGAAGATATAACATTATTTTTGAAAAAGCTCAAGGATTTTCTTTAAAACCGTCATCAAAATCATTTGGTTGATTTAAATAACTTACTTTTGGAGTTAATTTCCTTATTCAACTATATATTTACACAACAGGGTATTATATGAATCTCGAATGTAAAAAAGTATGTTTAAAACAATGTTTTTATTCTTAGAACATTTTATTAGATTTCATTTATTCACAGAGAACTTCCGTTATTTTTTTAAATATTTGTACAGAATTCTATGATGATATACTTAAATTCAAATAAAGTATATGTGTCACTGACTGAATTTTGTTACTTCACAGATCATATTTGAGGGTTTCACTCCAATGTGAATCATTTGAACGTGAGGCCATTAAGGAAGTAATTAAGGTTAAATGTTAAAAAATATGGGGCTCTAATCCAACCAGGCTAGTCACCTAAGAAAAAGAAGCAGAAGTTCCAGAAACTCACAAGCGTAGGTGAAAATTTATTTATACAGTGAGGAACAAAACAGCCTTACTCAAGATATAAGATATACCTTACCAAAACCCAACACTGGCAGCACTTCACCTGGGACGTTAAGTGAAAACGAGCTGTTATTTTTACACCCCTGACTAGGTGGTATTCTGTCATGGTTCCCTGAGTAGAGAAATGTAATAGCATTGCCAGAAAAGCACTATGGAATGAAACACTTTCCAATAAAAATTAAAGTTAATGACTCTGTAAGATTAAGACATTTAGTAATAAGTTTAGATTTCAAGATGGTAAGCAAAATAATGTTATTGAATTCACTGTATTCATACTTATAATTCATTGATATATATTTAAGAACAAAATTAATTAAATTTCTTAATAATTCACTTTAATTTTAAATGATTTCTAAAAGTAACTTGCTGGATGGAATTTATGTATGTTCAAATGGGAATGAAAATTTCAAGTTTCATAGCTCTGAGAATTATATAACAAAAATGAGAAATATAACTTAAAAAAGAAAGAAAACAGAATGAAATAAATCTCTGTTGCATCCTGATTGAATACATTTAGCATAAAGGTTTTCCAAGAACTAGAAGACAATCACTCACTGTCTCGGAGTCCCTGCAATGCAGCAGACCTAACTGGTTATGTCACAGCTCAGAAGTATTGCCTAAAGGAGAGTTTTAACTAGGCCTGGGATGTCACTTTCAAACTGTCTGAAGTTATTTGCACTTTTTCTTCAGAGATTCCAGTCCTCAGAGAAGAAGAGCCAAAGGGACACGTCAGGTCTTGTTCTTGTACTCTATCTTACATTATCCTTATTTAATTTAGCTTAAAATAACTTCTAATTGTTGTAGCATTGACTCCAAGATATTCATGATAAAATTAAATAACTTCAGTCCATCCTCTCTTTTTCTAGTCCCTCTCTCACTTGCTTATAAACTTGAACTCTGTATCTCAAATCCTTTCGAGATAAACTCTTCCAAATATCATAGGTAAAAGAGGACATTTGTATTGTAGTCCATGATGACAGGATAAAGTGCAAGATGAGAAGAGAGGGCAGGACCTAAAGGGAGATGGAGAGAGGAATACGTGAGAAAGTAAGAGATACATGTAATGGGAAAACAGATGGAAGGATTGTTTGGAAAGAAGCATGGAGCCAGTAAGCTGGGGATAAGAAAAGAGAAATGGGAGACAGGGATTTATAAGAACAAAGTATAATGAATTTTGTTCATGAAAATGTTAAAATGAAGCCTACCACTTTATGTTCCAACTTTACAAAGTTAAACAAAAAGATAAAAATAGATGATGTAGCCTAAAACAAAGCAGGAAAAAAGCATGAATTTACTACAATGCTTTGTCACTGAGAAAAGTTCTGATGCCAACACTGCCCTTTATTTGAAGTAGAAGTTATGGAATTAACCACTTATAGGAATGAATGCATCTAAATTTTATATATATATATATATATATATATATATATATATATATATATATATATATATAATTGTCACAACAATTGATGTATAAGTAAGTTTTGGGATTATTAAGTGAACGTAGAGCAGACCCACAGAATACATTCAACTACTACCACATTCTTAGCATGTATAACATTCTTGTATGTATAACAAGAGATGAATTAGTGATCTAATTACTTCATCATCTGCTTTGCAATTAGGTAGGAATGACTTAGCAGTGAGCATCACCATTTGAACGATTTAAAGAAGACTAAAGTAGCCGGGCGGTGGTGGCACACGCCTTTAATCCCAGCACTCGGGAGGCAGAGACAGGCAGATCTCTGTGAGTTCGAGGCCAGCCTGGGCTACCAAGTGAGTTCCAGGAAAGGAGCAAAGCTACACAGAGAAACCCTGTCTCGAAAAACCAAAAAAAAAAAAAAAAAAAAAAAAAAAGACGAAAGTGATGACTTACAAATATTTCATCTCCTACACAGGTCCTGACGTGACAGAGAACTAAGTGTTCCTGATTCCGATTTTCTTTGGCTATGTCGAGGCACTGAAAGTGGAAACACAGGCGATGCAACACAATGACTCCAAGGCAGGCATTCTGTTCATTCCTACAGTATACACCTTCTCTATGTCTGCACGCAGCGGCAAAGACCATTGAACTTCAGCCTTCAATAAGTTGTATATGTAGGGCAGCATGTTTAAAGTGATCTTAAGGTTATCAGAATGTATAACGACATAATGCATTAGGCTCTTCAGTGTCGTCTTGGAAACAAAGACACCTTGTTGACCAGATGTCTCCAGTAATTTAGCTATAGTTCTTTATGTTGTCAAAGAAATTTCTAACTTTTATTAGTTTACAACATTTTTTGCTGTTCAAATACTTTCTTATTAAGTTGTCCAAAAGAAAGGCCTAAAATGCTGAATATATATATATATATATACATATATATATATATTGCTATGGCTATGCTACTTATATTACATTTGTGTTTAATCATTTAGCAGTCTTTTGAAAAAAATGTATATGAATTTAGTGAAAATATGTCTTGAAGCATTATTAACTAATCTCAATTACTTACTCATAACTTGTCTTGTTTGGAAATTGAGACTATTCTCAGTCAAACTGACCACATCCTAACTGTCCATACACACTAACGTCCACATGAAACTCACATTTATTTTTAAATCACAACAATTGCTGAAAATCCAGCCTTTCACAGATATGATGCAATGTTAAAATGCATCATCGATGTAGAAAATATAAACGGCCTTGGATTTACAGTCCCAATTTTTCTTGCAGGTGTGAAACAATTCATTGATTACTATAAATGTTTGAAATGCTACACTGAGGTTCTGCGATTTTGCTAAGGTACTCTAGGGTACTGTGTACACAAGGATGTGGATCCCTGAATATCTCTCATGTCCTTATTATTTCAATCCTTGTGAGAAAGTTGATAAATTAAAAAGTAACAAATCCTATGCTTCCAAAGGCTGGTAGCCCATACTAAAGATGTCCCAATCTTGCACAGTGGTTATATGCTTTTGTTTAACTGATGGAAGGGAATAACAAGCTTCTTTTATCATTAAAAAATGCTAAACTTTATGTACATATTTAATACATGTTATTTACTATGATAACCTCTCTCACATTCATCACTACCCATCTAACAACCCACTCAGGTTACAATGTATTTCCCTAGAGTCATTTTCTGATGTCTATGCAGGTTATTTAAGTTAACCCATCTATATTTCTACTTTAGACAAACATACGACAACAGATGTGCCAATTACCTCTACAGGAAAATTTTTAACTGCAATGATCAAACACAATTTATCTTACTGGCACTTTAAAAACTTTGAAAGCCTTTTGCCCTTGGGTTTGTTTTGATTTATTTCAAAATCTAACTATTGAAGGTCTAGCAAGCATGAAACAACTCCAGTTTTCATGATAATTTTTTTAAAAAGTGTTTTCCCTGAAGATTATGAACTCTATTTCCCATTCACACATAAACATAAATCTAATTAGAAAATCAGATGTTTGAAAGACTCTTTATAAGCAATGGGAATCACCACTGTGACTTAGGAACTAGTCAACCTGACTATTCCAACAGTCCTAGAAACTAAGTGGTTTGCTTTCTTCTTGAAACTTTCAGGGTCAAAATCATAAACCAATTCCCACTTCAAACCTGAGTAAGTAACCTATGTGAAAAGAATCACCTTTGAAATCTCATAACAATATTTGGTTTAAAGAGAAGATATGTTTTAAATAATTCTCCCAGAACGAGCACATCAGAGGTACTAAAACAACTGTTTGTAGATTAATCTGCTTTTGAACTTGGTGTTATATTTTAAAATGGATTAATAAATAACTACTTTTAGGCTGGCACTGCATATTACCATGGAAGGGTTTAGTTTCTCCTCTTTTTCACTTTGGATTTATGCAAAGTAACTTTAGAATGTGCTAGAAATGCCTACCCTTAGTTTGGAGAAGCTAGCTGAAACAACTCAGGCTCTGTTCTAGTCTTTTCAGGAACAATGGGTGAATACTTTAGCTCAGTGTTTCTTATTGTTTCAGTGTGTAATAGATGATGGTTCCTGCCTTCTGGAGACTTTCAACTGTGGTACAAGAGATGCACACACTACTGACAGAAGCAGATGTAGAGCTCCACAGGCAAGCACCAGGCCGAGCTACTGGAGTCCAATAGAAGAGAGGGATGAGGGATTATATGAGCAAATGGGGGGTGTCAAGATCATGATGGGGAAATCTACGGAAACAACTTAACCAAGCTCATGGGAAATCACAAACTCTAGACTAACAGCTGTGGAGCCCACATGGAACCAAACTAGGCCCTCTGCATGTGGGAGACTGTTGTGTAGCTTGATCTGGTGGGAGGCCCTTGCAGTAGAATCAGGATCTATCCCTGGTGCATGAGCTGGCTTTTTGGAGCCTATTCCCTATGGTGGCATGCCTTGCTCAGTCTTTATACAGGGCAGAGGGGCTTAGTGCTGCCTCAGCTGAATGTACCAGGCTTTTGTTGACTCCTCATGGGAGGCCTTACACTTTTGGAAGAGTGGATGAGGGGGAGGTAGGGAAAAAATGAGGGGGAACAGAAGGAAGGATGGAATGGGGAACTGTGATTGGTATGTAAAATGAAAAAAAAAATAACAAAAACAAAGAGATGCATACACAGGACACTTCACCACACATAGGGTAGCTTTCCTGAATCTTGAAAGACCATCTGGTAATGAATTCTAGTATTTTGTTCTTTCTTGTTCTCTATCTGTAACTAATATTAATGAATCCAGTTTGTTAAATATGTATGTTTTCTCTTCCTAAGTTCCAGCAAGATTCTCAGTGTGCAGACCATGTATCAGACAATTAATTACCTTAGTATAAGTAACATTCTAAATGTTCATCATATTATCAAATTACCTATTAGTAGAATCTGTCTCATTCAAAAATTGAACATTACTTCTCAAAATAATGGAAGGTTTCTCACTCTTCATACCATTACTTCATTTCTTTGTCACGTTAGAACTATTTTATGTCATAGATCTGTTAATGTACTTCTCCATCAATCAAGTAAACATATTTGATGGATGAATAAAACATTTAAATACAATAAAAATCATAATATTGAGAATTAAGTTTCCAGAATCAGTGTGGTTTGGTCTTTAATTACATATTCATAATTATTTATTTGAAGACTCAGTTGTGAGAATTACTAAACATTCTTAAAACAAAATGATAATTTTATTAAATTGCCTACTTAATGCTTACAGTGTTTTTTAAAGTAAATAAAAAGTCCTTGGCACTTTGAGATTTATAGTATAAACCTGTGCTTTGTACTTGTTTCTGACCATTTCAACATGTCTTTATTAACTAATATAATTCAGCATTGAAGTTCAAGAAATCCCCTACAAGATGTATAAAGTCAATTTAGATGCAGAGATATGTATGGCAAAGAACTATTGTAATGCTTAAGTGAATATGAGTTGTAATTCTTTTTACTCCATACCTTAAAAGCAAGAAGGCTTGGTAGTGACAAACATCAAAAACACGTGATTTCTCCAAGTGTAAGACTCATCTGCACAAAAATATAGGGCCACATACATCGCAATTGGGTTAAGCTCTTAGATTTATTCAAAACATGCATTATTCTTCCAGTTACACAGTTAGTTTCCCTTATGTGTGGTTTGTAAAGCTTGTTTAGAACACAAAGCTACAGAGATTGGTGTTAATAAAGATTTTGCATTGTTTCTTTTTTTTTTCTTTTTAACAAAACAAATAAAACACAAGAAGGAGGCTGGACAGTGGTGGCACACGCCTTTCATCCCAGCTCTCGGGAAGCAGAGCCCGGTAGATCTCTATGAGTTCGAGTTCAGCCTGGTCTACAGAGCGAGATCCAGGACAGGCACCAAAACTACACAGAGAAACCTTGTCTCGAAAAACCAAAAAAAAAAGAAAGAAAAACCAAAAAAAAAAAAAAAAAACCAAGAAGGAGTATGTATACCCATAAAAACTATAATTTACATTATAAGTTACACAAGAGATATTTTACAAAAGGTCAGTTATTTAACCAAATAGAAACCTAAATTGCATATAATAATTAATCCATTGTAATGAGGGATTAAAGACAGCATGACAAAATATCAAGGCCTTTCTCTCTGTTTCTTTGTCTCTGTCTCCTCTCTCTCTCTCTCTCTCTCTCTCTCTCTCTCTCTCTCTCTCTCTCTCTCTCTCTCTCTCTCTCTCTCATGCACCTCTACACACAAACAAACATACACCAATACAGATACATATCTCAGACTATACTATTTAACTAGGATATATTGATAGTTTGTTCCCTTTTACTGCTTCCTAATGAATATCTTTAAGAAAAATATCAAGGTTTTAAATTCTCCTTACTATCTATATTAGAAAGCTAGGAACAATTTTAGAAAACCCTGCAGGCTATAACATAGAACAGAAGTCCAAGTAAGAATCACAACTTGGTAGAGATCATTGATAAAGCTTCTAGACCTTGAATAATTTGCTTCCAGACTGCATATTGTGGCCAAGAGTGATTGGGTGCTGGTCAGGTCACTGATCATGTAGTCAATTATAGCTAGAATATTTCCAGCTACTTAGTACATCATCACATGGATGGAAGGTTTTCTAAAGCAGATAAACAGTGTGAGTGAAAAATAATGTGTAGGATACTAAATTTCAGAGACTCATCCAATCGTAACTTTCTCAAAATCCATTTACCTAATATCCAGCCAAAGGTCTTGAGGAGGGACACATTTTGTAATGTTATGTAAATGCCAATGGCTTATTCACCTTTCCTTTAAAGTATCTAAATTTAGACAACTGTGCTACTACTAAGAATCAACTCTCCTTCTAAACACATTATACAAAGCATAAAAGTCCA
>CABHPR010147468.1:0-24776 GCA_902168415.1 Peromyscus melanophrys
CAGCTGGGTAATGAAATGCTGTCTGTCCAGGGATGTCTTCCCTCAGGAGATGTGGGGTCAGTATTGATGTATTTACAGAAAGATTCATCAAACCTGCTGTAAAACATAGGAGTTTTCTCCCTTTCCGTGGGTGAGTCCTCTGCTTCTATTATAATTGACTGGCACAATTCTTCTCTTTGCATCCTTCCAATAGATCTTGTTTATTCCCCCTTCACTATTATAATCCCCATTGAGCAGTGAAAGGGGATTGTTTTGTATCCTAGATTGATGTTATCTGTGCTTCTAACAAATGCCCCATCTGCCTCAATCCCAGCTGTCATTATGTTTTATTCTTTATAGAAATGCAGGAGCAAGCAAGAATCAACTGAGCATCCTTCTAGGAAAGGCCAAAGGCTAAGGCAAAGTCTGGAATCTACTATAAAATTTATCTGGAGACTCTGGATAGTTACCCCATTTTCATTTGCACTGTCTTAGGGTTACTATTACTGTGACAAAAAAAACATAACCAAAACAATGTGAGGAGGAAAGGGTTTATTTGACTCATACATCCACATCCTAATCCTTCACTGAAGGAAGTCAGGACAGGAACTCAATCAGAGCAGGAACCTGGAGGCAGGAGCGATCCAGAGGCTATGGAGGGGTGCTACTTACTGGCTTCTTCTTCATGGCTTGCTCAGCCTGCTTTCTTACAGAACTCAGGACCACCAGCCCAGGGATGGCACCACCCACAGTGGGCTGAGCCCTCCCCTATTGATCACTAATTAAGAATATGCTCTATAGGCTTGCCTATGGCTTGGTCTTATGGAAGCATTTTCTAATTGAGGTTCCCACCTCTTAGATGCCTTTAGCTTGTGCAAAGTTGACTTAAAACTATCAAATACATATTATTAAATATCATCCACTTAGTGAGTACCTGTACTCTAACATCCTCCATCTGGCTGCCTCTCTTAGAGGAAGGAACGTTTGCTTTACCCTGAGGTATGAGGTTTCACTGAGAGCATCCTGAAGGCTCAAGAGAGGCCTGAAGCTCTTTTTCTTGAGATTCAGTAGAAGCATTAAGAGGTGCCAAGTAAAGAGAGGGATGTTGATCCTCTCAGAGTCAAGAGATGTCCAGAGTGTGGAAAACCCAAGATGTCTCTTAACTTCTTCTTTTGTTACTTCAATTCTTGCAAAGAGAAGTGTCTTGGTGGAGGTCCATGAAAACCTGGCCATAAAGGATTTCCTATCATTTCTCTTACAGAAAATATTTAACTGGAGAATGGCCATTTTGAGGCCATCTCTCTGTCCTCCAGTTTGTGTTGAGGCCAGACTATGTTACAGTAAAGCATGACACACCTGTTCCTACATTTGTCTCAATTTTTTCTAGTTACCATGTCTACATTGGGGAAAGAAGCCTGGTGCAGTGGATAAAGAATTCCCTTTGATGAACTACAGGAGAAAGAAAAAGAAAAATGAAATATCAATTTGACCTTCCCTGAACAGTATTCCACTGAGAGAGATTAGCAGAGTGAATGAATTGGAAGAAGCTCAGTAGGCATTGGATGGAATGTCTGACATCTCTAGCTTTAGGTAAACATCAATACCTCTTTTAAAGGGGTTGTTTACATAATTTATGTCTTCTTTGGTTGAGATACTCCTGGCTGTGAACAGCAGCTTTCAGTCTCCTTTCACTTGGAGAATTTTTTTTCTCCTCTTATGAACATCTTGGAGAGATGTTAGCCCAGGCACTGAATGAATGCCTGAAGAAAAGTTAGGGGAGAAGCTTTGTTTATGGCTAAGAGTTATGGCTTGTTATAAAGATAGTCCTGCTGCCACTAACCCCTGGATTCTGTTCCCCTAAGACCCACTCCACCACCCATCCCCTCCCACCTCATCATTCTCCCTGTAGTCAGCCTTTCCTCACAACTCCAGCAGACTCTATAGGCCCAGGTACAGTCCATACCAGTCTGAAGAACATGTGAGTGACCAACCTCCCAGCTGAGCTGACCCACTCCCCAGAACCTGATCCCAAGCATACATCCCTTGGTTCTCCCCCTCGCTCATAGTCCCAGAAGCTTTACCAGAGGCCAGGCTGGATCTGGGGATCAAAGGCCCCCAAAACCCCAGCCAAGGCATCGTACTGGACTTGAAGACTTTCCAGTCACCAGAACCTTTGGCTACTTAAGCCAGAATACCAGAGAGGAAACAGAAAACAAGGGAACAAAACACCAAACCAACAAAGACAAATGAAGAAATCAGCACCTAGACCTATGTGCATCCCAAATCCAGATGTCTAAATGCCAGTGTAAGAAGAACACAATAAATAACAGAAAGAACAATTTTGCAGCACTGGAACCCAACAATCCTACTATAGCAAGGCCTGAACATTCCAATGCAGCTGAAGCATAAGAAAACAACCTTAAAAATAACTTTATGAAGATTATATGGAACTGTAGATGCAAGTATCACCAACAGAGTAGAAGAGATGGAAGAGAAAACTCTCACATATTGAAGATACAATAGAGAAAATAGATTCATCAGTCAAAGAAAATGTTAAATCTAAAAAATTTCTAACACAAAACATCCAGGAAATCTGGGACACTATGGAAAGACCAAACCTAAGAATAATAGGAATAGAAGAAGGAGAAGAATTCCTGCTCAAAGACCCAGACAATATATTCATCAAAATCATAGAAAAGATCTTCCCAACCTAAAGAAGGGCATGCTTATAAAGTAAAAGAAGCATACAGAACAGCAAATACACTAGACTAGGAAAAAAGTCTCCATGCCACATAATAATCAAAACACTAAATATACAGAATAAAAAAAAAGAATATTAACAGCTGCAAAGGAAAAAAAACAAGTAACTTATAAAAGCAGACCTATCAGAATTACACCAGACTTCTCAATGGATACTCTAGGGGTCAGAAGGACCTGGACAGATGTCTTGCAGACTCTAAGTGACCAAAGCTGTCAGCCCAGAAAAATTTCAATCACCATAGATGGAGAAAACAAGAAATTTCATGACAAAAATCAAATTTAAATGCTATCCATCCACAAATCCAGCCCTACAGAAGGTATTAGAAGGAAAACTTCAACCCTGAGAAGTTAGCTACACCCACAAAAACACAGGAAATAGATAATCTCATACCAGCAAAACCCAAAGAAGGGACACATACACACACACACACACACACACACACACACACACACACACACAAACACAAACACAAACATACACACACACTACCACCTCCTTCAACAACAACAACAAATAACAGGGATTAACAACAATCAGTGGTCATTAATATCTCTCAATATCAATGGACTCAATTCCCCAATAAAAAGACACAGGCTAATAGAATGGATATGAAAACAGGATTCATCCTTCTACTGTATACAAGAAACACACCTCAACATCAAAGATAGACATTATGTCAGAGTCAAGGGTTAGAAAAAGACTTTCCAATCAAATGGACCTAAGAAGCAAGTTGGTGTAGCTATACCAATATCTAACAAAATAAACTTCAAACCAAAATTAATCAAAAGAGATGGAAAAGATTATATATTCATCACAGGAAAAATCCACCAAGATGATAGCTCAGTTCTGATCATCTATGTTCCAAATACAAGGGCACCCACATTTATAAAAGAGATGTTACTAAAGCTTAAATCACATATTGAACCTCATACATTAATAGTGGGAAGATTCAACACCCCACTCTCACCAATGGACAGATCTGCCAGACAGAAACTACACAGAGAAATAATGGACCTAACAGAAATTGTGACTCAAATACCTTACAGTTATCTACAGAACATTTCAACCAAACACAAAAGAATACACCTTCTTAGCACCTCATGGAACCTTCTCCAAAATTAACCATATACTTGGTTACAAAGCAAGTCTCAACAGACACAAAAAATTGGAATAACACCCTGTATCTTATCAGATCACCATGGATTAAAGGTGGAATTCAACAACAATACAAAGTACAGGAAGTCTACAAACACATGGAAACTGAAAAACTCCCAACTGAATCACCACTGGGCCAAGGAAGAAAAGACAGAAAGAAATTAAAGACTAGAATCCAATGAAAATGAATGCACACCATACCCAAATTTATGTAACTCAATGAAAGCAGTGTTAAGTGGAAATTTCATAGCACTAATTGCCTGCTTAAAGAATTTGGAGAAATCTCATACTAACAACTTAACAGCACACCTGAAAGCTCTAGAACAAAAAGAAACAAACATACTCAAGAGGAGTAGACGTTAGGAAATAATTAAACTGAGTGCTGAAATAATAAAATAGAAACAGAGAACAATACAAAGAATCAATGAAACAAAGAGTTGGTTCTTTGAAAAAAATCAATAAGATAGACAAATCCTTATCCAAACTAACTAAAAGGCAGAGAGAGAATATCCAAATTAACAAAATCAGAAATGAAAACAGAGACATAACAACAGATTCTGAGGAAATCCAGAGAATCATTAGGTCATACTTCAAAAACCTGTATTCCATAAAATTGGAAAATTTAAAAGAAATGGACAAATTCTTCATGGCTACCACTTACCCAGATTAAATCAAGATCAGATAAACAATTTAAATTGACCTATAACACCTAAGGAAATATAATTAGTCATTAAAAGCCTCCCAACCAAAAAAAGCCCAGGGCCAGATGACTTTTATGAAGAATTCTATCAGACTTTCAAAGAGGACATAATATGAATACTCCTCAAATTTTTCCACAAAATAGGAACAGAAGGAACATTGCCAAATTCACTTTTATGAGGCCATAGTCACCCTGATAGTCACACCACACAAAGACTCAACAAAGGAAGAGAATTACAGACCAATTTCATTCATGGACATTGATGCAAAAATACTCAATAAAATACCAGCAAACCAAGAACACATCAAAAAAATCATCTACCATGACCAAGTAGGCTTCATCCCAGAGATGCAGGAATGGTTCAACCTATGAAAATCGGTCAGTGTAATCCACCATATAAATAAAACTGAAAGAAAAAAATATATGATCATCTCATTAGATGCTGAAAAAGCCTTGGACAAAATCCAGTACCCCTTCCTGATAAAAGTCTTAGAGAGATCAGTGATACAAAAGACATACTTAACGTAATAAAAGCGATATACAGAAAACTGACAGCCAAGATCAAATTAAATGGAGAGGAATGCAAAGCAATTCTGTAGTGGGTGGCTGTTTGAGCCATACCCTGAAGCATCCCCCCCCACTAGTGAGGTAGCAGGTAGCTGTTACACCTTGAGGTACACGCCCCTGGGGCATGGCTGCTGGGGGGACTCTTAAGACCTGGGATACATGCAAGCTCTCTATCTTCACTACCTTGTGGTTTTAGATGCTGGTACAGACCAGGGCAGAGCTTGCCAGAGAACCACATTGGACCATGGCTCACCCTTCCTGGATCCTGTAACAAATCCCTTTATTCTGTCTTGTGAGTTAACCCCCAAATAAATTCCTTTGATCATTAAATAGACTCTGTGGATTAATCCCATTACAATTTCATTAAAATGAGGAGCATGACATGGCTGTCCATTCTCTCCATATCTATTCAACATGGTACTGGAAGTTCTATCTAGAATAATAAAACAACAAGGAGATCAAGGGGATAGAAATTGGAAAGGAAGAAGTCAAAGTATCAGTGTTTGCAGATTATATGATAGTATACATAAGTGACCCAAAAAATTCTACCAGGGAACTTCTACAGCATATAAACACCTTCAGTAATGTGCATGGATACAAGATTAACTCAAAGAAAATCAGTAATCCTCTTATATACAAATGACAAATGGGTTGAGAAAGAATCAGTGAAACAATACCCTTCACAATAGCCACAAATAATATAAATATCTTGGGGTAACTCTAACCAAGCAAGTGAAAGACCTGTATGGCAAGAACTTCAAGACTTTGAAGAAAGAAATTGGAAAAGATATCAGAAGATGAAAAGATCTTCCATGCTCATGGATCAGTAGGATTAACATAGTAAAAATGTCCACTTTACCAAGTGCAATCTACAGACTTAATGTAATCCCCATCAAAATTCCAATACAATTCTTTACAGATTTTGAAAGAATAATACTCAGCTTCATATGTTAAAAAAAAACAACCTAGGATAGATAAACAATTCTGCACAATAAAGGAACTTCTAGAGGTATCACCATCCTTGGTTTCGAGCTCTACTATAGACTTATAGTAATAAAAACAGCATGGCCATTGGGATAAAAACAGACAGGTAGATCAATGGAATCAAACTGAAGACCCAGCATAAATCCACATACTTATGGACACCTGATTTTCAACAAAGAAGCCAACATTATATACAATAGAAAAAAAGAAAGCATCTTCAACAAATGGTGCTGATATAACTGGATTCTGGCATGTAGAAGAATGCAAATAGATCCATGTCTGTCCCCCTGTATAAAATTCAAGTCCAAGTGGATCAAAACCTCAACATAAATCCAGTTACACTGAACATGATAGAAGAGAAAGTGGGGAATAGCCTTGAATGCATTGGCACCGGAGACACTATCCTGAATAGAACACCAGTAGAACAGATGCTAATACTGACAATAAATTAATGGGACCTCATGAAACTGGAAAGCTTCTTTAAGGCAAAGGACACCATCAAAAGGACAAAACAGCAGCCTACAGAATGGGAAAATATCTTCATCAACCCCACATCTGACAGAGGGATGATCTCCAAAATATGTAAAGAACACAAGAAACTAGACATCAAAATACCAAATAATTCAATTTAAAAATGGGGTATAGGTCTGAACAGAGAATTCTCAACAGAAGAAATCTCTAATGACCCAAAGACATTTAAGTAATTGCTCAACATCCTTAGTGATCAGGGAAATGTAAATCAAAACAACTCTGAGATATCATCTTACACCTGTCAAAATGGCTAAGATCAAAAACACTGAGGACAGCTTATGCTGGGAAGGATGTGGAGTAAGGGGAACACTCCTCCACTGCTGGTGTCAGTGCAAACTTGTACAGCCACTTTGGAAATCAATATGGCAGTTACTCAGAAAACTGGGAATTGATCTACATCAAGGCCCAGCTATCCCACTCTTGGGCTGATACTCAAAGGAGGCTCAATTATACCACAGGGATACTTGCTCAGCTATGTTCATAGTAGCTTTATTCATAATAGTCAGACTCTGGAAACAACCTAGATGCCCCTTAACTGAAGAATGGATAAAGAAAATGTGATACATTTACACAATGGAGTATTACTCAGCTGTAAAAAACAATGACATCATGAAATTTGAAGGCAAATGGATGAAGTAGTAAAAAATCATCCTGAGTGAGGTAACCCAAACCAAGAAAGGTAAATATGGTATGCACTTACTCATAAGTGAATATTAGCTGTAAAGCAAAGGATAACCATGCTGCAATCCACAGACTGAGAGAGGCAGGGTAACAAGGAAGGCCTAAGTGGGGGACTTATCAATCTCTCAGGGGAGAGGAAATAGAAGAGATCTCATGTGTGGACTGGGGACTGGGGGTGGGGGAGATGAGAACATGAGGGATCAGGTTGGAGGGTGAATGGAAGGGGAGAGTACTGAAAGAGATAACTAGAAATGGGGGGGCGCATTTTGTGGTTAGGTAGAAACCTAGTGCACAGGAAACTTCCAAGAATCTACAAGGATGACCCCAGTTAAGACTTTTAGCAACAGTAGATACTTAGCCTGAAGTGTTCATCTCCCGTGTCCAGGCAAGACTTCCAGAGGAAGTATTGGGACACCAACCCAGACACACAACCTTTGGCCTACAGTCTGTTCTGCCTATGGGATGTCCTGGGGGGTTGGGGGGGGGGGGAGATGAGGGAGGAGCAGAGATTGAGGAAGTGGCCAACCAATGACCTGTTCAACCTCAGACCCATACTATGAGAGTGAGCTCACCCCTGACACTGCCTGGAGGGCCAGGACCTAAGCTGGATGGCCCAGAGACCTAGGGTAGAACCAAAATTTACTGGAGAGTAAAATGTCAATGTTAATGATGCCTAATGATATTCTGCCACACTCATAGATTGGTGCCTAGGCCAATTTTCATCAGAGAGGCTTCATCCAGCAATGATGGAAAAGGATGCAGACCTACAGCCAAACATTAGGCCAACCTCAGAGAATCCTGCTAAAGAGAGGGAGGAAGGACTGTAGGAGTCAGAGGGGTCAAGGACATGAAACAAAACCCCACAGAATCAACTAACCTGGGCTCACAGGGGCTCACAGAGACTGAACCGACAACCAGGGAGCCTGCATGGGACTGACCTAAGACTTCTGCATATATGTGACAGTTGTGTAGCTTGGTCTTCTTCTGGGACTCCTAACAACGGGATCAGGGGCTGTATTTGACTCTTTTGTTGGCTTTTGGGACCCTATTCTTCATATTGGGTTGCCTTGCCTAGCCTTAATACAAGAGGAGTTGCTTAGTCATGCTGGAACTTGATACACCATGCTTTTTTGATACACATAGGAAGCCTACCCTTTTCTGAACAAAAATATACATAGAGTACATGGGGGTGGGGTGAGGGGAGGTGGGGTTACTGAGAGGAGAGGAGAGAGGGGAAACTATGTCCTGTATGTAAAATAAATAAATAAATTTAATTAATAAAAAAACAAAAAGATAGTCCTGACTGGTTATAGGCCCAATTGAATAAATTGAGGAAGTCCCATGGTCTAATGGTGCCTTTCTCCTCAGAGTATGGGTAGGAAATGAGAACAGGATAATTCATAAGATGTTTCTTAAATTTTGTCAGTTATATAAAAGATTTTCCCCTAAATAGAGAAGAATTATCTACATTAAACTGCAAAACATACAGTGTCCTTGTGTCCTTAAATCTAGGGTATAAGGTCCCCAGAATGTAGTAGTGAAATGTTTATAGAAATCAACTTAAGAAAATGAGAGCACAGATAACTCATTATAGCCATACAAATATTGACCTGATGAACAAAAGGATTTGTCTTGCTTTGTAATGGGCCTAATTTGCCGAATTCCATGATGCAGTTAACTTTTTAAGGGAGTCTTCAAACAGTGGACACCCTAATGGATTTTTAACTATCCATCATGTGCCTGCTGATTATGGTAGACCATGGAAGTTTTAAAAAGAGATAAGCAATTTTTAAAAATAAGTAAAGTTCATAAAATAGACAAGCAAAAACAGTAACGGAAAGATGTTCAGCTGCGGTCTGGGCTCTGGGCTTTCAAGCCATCAAGGGTCACTGTCTGGACATTTTGTGGACCAGTTCTTAGTGGCTTATTCAAAGAAGTGAAGAAATACACACAAACAGCAAAGTAGCAAAGAGTAAAATTATAAGATGGGCACACTGCCAATGAATAGTCAGGATTGCCCCCAAAAGATCATTCTGGAATAGTTTGCCTTACCGCTCAATCATCTAAAATTGGTTCTCACTGGAGAGCAGCTTGCTGTCTTTAGTTCCAGGATATCTTTAATGTTTATCCAGAAACTAACCACAAAAGAAAAGTTTTCAGGATGGAGCTAAATGCTTCTCGGTTTGTAGAAGGTTGTGTGCATAGCACAATGAAGAGCTACTAGGCCATCCCCCAAACTACTTCCATCAATGTGACATAACTTAGTACTATTCCACTCCCACCCCCAGAATCAGGCTTATGCAACTCTCAACTCTGATCTAAGCGAACCTGTGCTAGGTGCTTTGTTATAGTAATAAAGTTAGCTAATTCCATCATCTTCCGTGGACACTGTATCCACTCTTTCTTCATTTACGCATTGTGTGAACTGGCCCTTTGAATTTTTACTTTTCCTTCTTTCAGCGCCCTGGTATGTTGATTCAAAGCACAGTTCTCAGTTCCAAGAGAGTAAGAGTTAGGTTTATTTTTATCCAAATATAAGTAGCAATGACTCAAAACATAGATTCTTGAACAATATGTTCAATCACAGAAGTGGTTCCTGGAAATTTGTTAGTTATAGAATAAAGAAAATGGTAGGAATTTACCAAGTACATTGCTAAGCATCATAGGTAGTTGAGTTAGTAAAGCAGGTAGAAATTGCATTCACTCTCAGCTTCTATCCAACATACTTAGGTGTTGGGTTGGTGGAAGATCATATCATGGTCTGTTAATAAATTCTAAAGATTTTCCTTGATAAGAGAAAAGATTTTATGTCACACACAGAAGTATGCAATTAATGAATATTTAGGAAACTGAAAATAATTTGCCTCTGAATCTGTAACATTCTAGCTCTTCATGATACTGATGTTCTAGTCAGTCATTTAACCTGGCAGAATTCATGATCAGTGTTTCTTCTAAGCCCCTGGAAATTTCAGTTTACAAATACATATGATGCTAATTAAACATGAAGATCAGTAAGTCTGATACATTTTCAAGTTCGTATAAAAAAAAATCCTCAACAAGATTGTTTATGGATAGAAAGAATGTTGCTCTGAAATCTACATGGAAATACATTAGGCTCCTTCAGTGACAGCGCTAAACCTGCCTAAATATGTTGATACAAAGCACAGGTCTCCCTCTGTCAGCCATGAGTATATCCCTTCCACCTCTTATCAGAAAATCAGAAACAAGGAAATTTGTTATTTAACATATTTCCAGGTGTATAAGGTAGGTGTTAGGACAATAAGACAAGAAAGGTAAAGAAAAAGCATGCAAAAACCTCACCCAGCCTTGACACAAGGGGAGGAGCTTGGTCCTGCCTCAACTTGATGTGTCATGCTGTGTTGAAGCCCATGGGAGGCTTTCCTGAATGGAGTAGATGAGGAGGTGGGTAGACTGGAAGTGGGGGTGGGGGGTGGGGGAGGTGGGGGAGGGGGGGTATGTGGGGGGTAGGGGAGGTGGGGGGAGGAGGGAGGTGGGGGGGTGGGCATGAGCAACTGGAGGAGAGGAAGGAAGGGAAACTGCGTTAATTATGTAAAATAAATGGAAAAATGTTGTTTAAAGAAAAGAAAAAGTAAAAGCATGCAGATGAGAAAGGAAGAAATACAGTGGTTTATTTGCAAACAGCATGGTTACCTCAATGGGAAATCCCAAAGAATCTAAAACCCAAACTAAAATCATCCCTCAGAACTATGTCCAGCAGGTTTTCAAGGTCAAAGACCAGCATACCAAAATTAACTACATTTCAGCATACTAGCAAATGTACAGAAGCAAGTTGTTAATGAAATGATACGTATTCTTTAAAGCATGAAATACTTGGATGTTAATATTAAAATGCATGTACACAGATCACATGCTGAGAATTGTAAAATAATCATGGAGAGGTTAAAAAAATCTAAACAAATACAGACATGCCTTATTCTCTGACTAAATAAATCAGCAGTGTAAAAATGTCAGTTTTATCCAAATTGTTGTAAAGCCTTAATGTCTTTTGTATAAAATTCTCAGCAAGATTGTTTATGAGTAGAAACAATATCATTCTGAAATTTACATGGAAATATAGAGATATTAAAAGGGCTGAAATGTATTTGAAGTAGAAGAGTAAATTGGAAAGACTGATCTCACCTATCACTAGTATCTACACATCTACAATAACCAAGATGACATTGTATTGACAGAAGGACAAACGCACAGGTCAGTGGGACAGTAAATGAGATGGAAATGAAATCACACAAATATGCCCTCCCATTCTTTTTAACAAAGCTACAAAAGCAACTCAATGGAGGAAAGATAAACTTTCCACATTTAAAATATTTGCACTGCAAATGTCCATATCAAGAAAATTCAAACAAAAGCTAGTGTAAGCCACATGACATACTTTGTATATTGAATATCCAAGAGGAACATGCATAAGATAGTTGGTCCCCAGGATGGTACTATTAGGATGTGGCTGTAGGGTACAGGTATATAGGAATGAGATAGGAGTATAGGAATAAGACAGAAATACAGGAATAAGACAGGAATATAGGAATAAGCTTAAGGGATGGAAACTGACAGCCTTCAGCCTGGCCAGCACAAAGGGATTAACCTTTAACTGGGACTTTCAGTGTGTTATGATGGGCAGTTCTGTCAACAACCCAGATGTTAGTTTTCTTTTACTAAAGATTGCCCTTTGTAGCCCTGGGGTTAGCTATTCTTCAATGACCCCCTCTCACTACCAAAACCATAGTTAACTTTTAATGAGTTCTACACAACAATCTGTTTTGTGTTGGTTTATATCCCCGCCCTCCTCCAAGGGAGAAGTTGTAGGTTTGGACAAACATCAATTAACTGAGTCAAGAAGGGCTATGGGGATATACAATATCATTCAGCTGAAACCGCTTAAAATTGTATTAATGGGAAATTGTAAAAGCCTAAAAACAATTTATCTCTAAAAAAAAGTTTAGCTTCCAAACTGTAAAAATTCCTTTGTTGGTGCCTAATGCTTTTCCCTTAAAATGGGGCTCATAACTCCCCTCCAGCTGCCAGAGCTTCTGAATCACAACAATGGATGTGGTCTCAGCTAGCTGATAAGCTTTTGTGCCCCATGGTGATTTTTCCTCTTTTTCTCTTTGGTTTTTGGAATAAAGTCTACTTCTGGTTTAATAGACTTTGGTCATCTGTCCCCCATTATTGTGTGACCCTGGACCCAAAAGTGACTTGGAAAGGAGTTATGGTCCCTAGCCTTCTCATTCTCCTGGATTTCTATCATGAAAGGTGCTCCTCTCTACCAGCAACATGAGAGATTCAGTTCTCCACATACTTGCTACCATGATGCTATGCTGAAACTGAGTTGGGAAATGAAATATGATCCATTGAAGCTATTCCTATTCTAAAGCCCTGTTGGACAAGGAGATATTCGATATTAACCAGGGTCTTACCCTGAACTCCTGATGTCAGGACATATTCTCTATTAATCTATGGAAACTCTGGCAGGAGGGGCAAGTTTCTGAAGAGAAACACTTGCGCCCCACCCCCTTCAGTTCCATACATCACCTGTTGTCCCTTATAGTATTAGTGTATGTAACAGGCATGCAGGAGTCAGAGCCTGAGGTTGAATGCCTGGTGGCAGGGGCGAGGGCAGGGGCGGGGGAGACAATGAAGCAAAAGAATTCCACTCTATGCCTACCAAAGGAACAGAACCAGAGACAAAGAACTCCTTCTGGCTAGGCACAAGGCTTGGGGTGACCTTATTTCTACCCACCCACATAACTCCTGAGGCTGCTTGCTCTTTTGATACTGAAAGGTCCTTAATTCCCCATTTTCTTCAGTTATGGCTTGAATATAAACTGTCTCTAGCATATAACAGAGATGAAGAAGACAACCTGGGACCCTGACCTCCTTCTGGAAGAGGATTCTTTACCTCACAGCTAACTTTACATGCATTCTAAGTTTTGTCTTGTGACTTTCTATATATTTTAAGATGGCTACATGCATAGTGGGAGGGAAATTCAACTTCTCTGACTCCTAGTTTGCCCAAATTATAAATCAGTCTCCTCTCTCTCTCTCTCTCTCTCTCTCTCTCTCTCTCTCTCTCTCTCTCTCTCTCTCTCTCTCTCTCTCTCTCTGTGTGTGTGTGTGTGTCTATCTCTCTGTTTTTCCTTCCCTCTCTCTCTCTTACAACTTCATGTTCCATATTTTCTTCATAACATGGGGAAACTGAGGCAGTGGGTTTATGGACCTGAGTGCCTGGCAAAATTCTCATTATCTTTAGTTTTAGCTCCTTTATACTTGTATGCTGATATTTCAAGATTCACTTTATAATTTTCATTTTTCTGATGGACAGTTACATTGAACTTTTTTCCATCTCTTCTCTTCATGAGTTCATCACTTTCTTTTTTATTCTGAGGTGACTACTGTTACCGTCTCTCATATTCCTACCAGGATAGGCAGTCATCAGTCCAAACAACAAAAGACCAACTAATCATGGACTTGGACTTTGAAAACTATCATCAAAACAACTCTTCTACTTCATAAGTTAATTTCCCAAGGTATTTTATTACAATAATATAATTGAAGTTTTAGGGAAATAGCCTAGCTCTGAAAGTTCCAATAAGGTAAAGTTGGTCACTATTCCTAATATGTCCAGTACAGAAATGATCAATGCTAAAAAGAAGAGGAAGAACATAATACATTGGAAAGAGGAAGAAATAGAGGAACTCAACAACCCTAAGTTTAGTGAGTAACATACCTAGGTAGAATCAAGCAACAACCTGACTCAAAGTAAAGGAAACAGAACAGAGGCATAGAGATGCCAGACTTGCATCTTAATTACTTTGTGGACCCAAGTCAGGCTTTTTAACATAAGTAGTTTCTTTCATTCTTTTTTTTTAATTTTTATCTCATATATTACACCCTGACCTGCAGTTTTCCCTCCCTCCCCTCTCCCCTAGCCCCCCAACACCACCTCTCCCTCTCTCAGATCCATACCCCCTCTGCCTCCCCTTGGAAAAGACCAGGCCTCCCAGGGACATCAACCAAACACCACATAATATGTAACTATAAGATCAGGCACAGGGAAAACTAGTAGGAGGGAAAGTGTCCCATAAGTAGGCAAAAGCATCAGAGACCAGCCCTGCTCCCACTGATAGTAGTCCCACGAGAATACCAGGCTACTCAGCCATAACATGAATGCAGAGGATCTACATAAGACCCCTACAGGCTTTCTCATCTCTGTGAGCCCTCATGAGTCCCAGTCATTTGATTCTGTGAGCTGTGTTCTCATGGTGTCCCTGATTCCTCTGATGCCTCTGGTTCCTCAGATCCTTCCTCCCCCTCCTCTGCAAGACTTCCTGACCTCTGCCCAATGTTTGTTAAATATGGGACTCTGCATCTGCTCCCATCGGTTGCTAAATGAAGTCTCTTTGGTCTCTTCCATGATGATTTTGCTAGGCTCTGGTCCCAGACCACTCTGCAGGCAGGGCAAGCTGTAGGGAGAAGGTTCTGTGGCTGAGTTGGTGTCCTAATCCCTCCACTTGAGGCCTTACCTGGTTACAGAAGATGGTCAGTTAAGGTTCCTTGTCCCCCACTACTAGGAATCTTTGCTAGGGTTACTCTTACAGATTTCATGGAGTTTCCTTTGCACTAGGTTTCCACATTGCCCCAAATGTCCCTCAATTACAGACAGTTCTCCCAGTATTTACTCCCCAAGCCCCTGTTGATCCCTCTTCTGTTCCCAATCCCACCCAGCCCCAGTCTAACCATAAAGTCTATTCTATTTCACCTTCCCAGGAGGATCCTTCGTCCGTCATGAAGCCCTCTTTGTTACTTAGCCTCTCTGGGTCTGTGGATCATAACATGATTATCTTTTCCTTTACAGCTAATATCCACTTATAAGTGAGCATATTACAATGTTTATCTTTGTGGGTCTACGTTACCTCACTCAGGACTATATTTTCAAGTTTCATTATTTGCCTGCAAATTTCATGAGGTCATTGTTTTTAACAACTGAGTAATAATCCATTCTGTAAATATACCACAATTTCTTTACTCATTCTTTGGCTGAGGGACATCTAGGTTGTTTCCAGTTTCTGACTATTATGAATATAGCTGCTATGAACATAGTTGAGCAAGTGTCCTTGTGATAGGATGGAGCACCCTTTGGGCATATGCCCAAGAGTGGTACAGCTAGGTCTTGAGGTAGATTGATTCCCAGATTTCTGAGAAACCCCTATATTGATTTCAAAAAAAGGCTGTACAAGTTTGCACTCCCACCAGCAGTGGAGAAATGTTCTCTTGTTCCACATCTTTTCCAGCATGAGCTGTCACCTGTGGTTTATTTTATTATTATTATTTTATTATTATTTACTCTTACGGGTGTAAGATGGAATCTCAGAGTTATTTTGATTTGTATTTCTCTGATGGCTAAGGATGTTGAACAGTTCTTCAAATGTTTCTCAAGCATGGTCATTTGATTTTCCTCTGTTAAGAATTCTATTTGTAGATCTGTACCCCATTTTTAATTGGATTTTTTGTTTGATGTCTGGTTTCTTGAGTTATTTATGTACTGTGGATATTAGTCATCTGTCAGATGTGGAGTTAGTGAAAATCTTTTCCCATTCTGTGGACTACCTTTTTGTCCTATTGATGGTGTCCTTTGCCTTACAAAAGCTGTTCAGTTTCACGAGGTCTCATTTATTAATTGTTGATCTTAATGCCTGCACTATTGGTGTGCTGTTCAGGAATTTTTCTCCTGTGCCAATGCCATTCCTCACTCTGGGTCTTGAATTGAATCAAATTCAATTCTGTTGGTCAACATGTCTGTTTTTGTGCTGATACCATGTGGTTTTTTATTACTACAGGTCTGTAGTGAAACTTAAAATCAGGGATAGTAATTAACAACAGCAGTTCTTTTATTGTTCAGGATTGTTTTAGCTATCCTGGGTTTTTTGTTTTTCCATATGAAGTTGAGTATTGTTTGTTGCAGTGTTGTGGGTGGCCCTATATGGACACCCCTTGGGGGACGGGAGGAGAGTTAATAACACAGACTCCATGAGTTAGGTGAGTAGTGCAGCATGCTGCAGACTGTTTATTGCAGAAATCAGGCTTGCCTTTATATCCCCCTCCCAGTACTCCATTGGTCCTCTAGGCCTCTAGAGATGTACTATCCTTCCTCCATTGGCTCTGTCGACCATGAGCCTCCATGTCAGCAGTCTCTAGCCACCGTGGCAGACTCTAGGTTGGCCCAAGGGTAAAGTTTCTATAGTGCATGCTCAATCAAGCTTGAATGGCTATGGCCCAGTTGGCTTATAGGCTGTCTTCTGCCTACAATTGTTCTTTGGAGGTCTGTAAAAAATTGTGATGGGATTTTGATGGGGATTGCAATAAATCTGTAGATTGCTTTTGGTATGATGGCTGTCTTTACTGTTTCCCAATTTTGTGGAGTACAGGTTTTTGAAGTATGTCCTAATGATTCTTCAGATTTCCTCAGTGTCTGTTGTTATGTTACCCTTTCAGTTTCTGATTTTGCTAATTTGGATATTCTCTCTGTGTCTTAAAGTTAATTTGGATAAGGGTTTGTCTATCTTACTGATTTTCTCAAAGAACCAACTCTTTGTTTCGTTGATTCTTTGTATTGTTCTCTTTGTTTCTGTTTTATAGATTTTAGCCCTCAGATTGGTTATTTCCTGCCATCTGCTCCTCTTGGGTGTCTTTGCTTCTTTTTGTTCTAGAGCTTTCAGGTGTGCTGTTAAGTTGCTAGATATCTCTAATTTCTTTATGAAGGGACTTAGTGCTATAAGCTTTCCTCTTCTCACTGCTTTCATTGTGTCCCATAAGTTTGTGTGTGTTATACATTCATTTTCATTGAATTCTAGAAAGTCTTTAATTTTCTTTCTTTATTTCTGCCTTGACCCAGTGGTAATTCAGGGGAGAGTTGTTCAGTTTCCATGAGTTTGTAAACTCGCTGTTGTTTCTGATATTGTTAAAATACAGCTTTAATCTGTGGTGGTCTGATGGGATACAGGATTTTTTTTTTCAATTTTCCTGTATTTGTTGAAACTTGCTTTGTGACTTAGTAGTTGTTCAATTTTGGAGAAAGTTCCCTGGGGTGCTGAGAAGAAGGTACATTCTTTTGTGTGAGGGTGAAATGTTCTGTAGATATCTGTTAGGTACATTTGATTCATAATGTCTATTAGCTCCATTATTTCTCAGTTTAGTTTCTGTCTAGATGACCTGTCTATTGGTGAGAGTGGGGTGTTGAAGTCTCCCACTGTTAATGCGTGAGTTTTGATGTACGATTTAAGCTTTAGTAATGTTTCTTTCACAAATGTGGGTGCTCTTGCATTTGGGGCAGAGATGTTAAGAATTGAAATGCCATCTTGATGGATTTTTCCTTTGATGAGTATGAAATGCCTTTCTCCATCTCTTTTGACTAATTTTTGTTTGAAGTCTATTTTGGTAGGTATTAGGACAGCTACACTTATATGCTTCTTAGGTCTATTTGCTTGGAAAAATATTTTTACCAACACTTAACTCTGAGGTAATATTTATCTTTGATGTTGAGGTCTGTTTCTTGTATGCACCAGAGGGATGGATCTTGTTTTCATATCCATTCTATTAGGCTATGTCTTATTATTGGTGAATGAGTCCATTGATATTGAGAGATATTAATGACCAAGGACTGTTACTATCTGTTCTTTTGTTGTTGTTGTTCTTGTTGTTGGTGGTGTTGTTGTTGTTGTTGTTGTTGTTGATGGTGGTGGTGGTGGTGGTGGTGTGTGTGTGTGTGTGTGTGTGTGTGTGTGTGTGCGCGCACACACATAAACGTGCACATTTTCCTTCTTTGTTTTGTTTGTTTTTTGTTTTGTGTTTTTTTTTTTTGGTGTGAGATTTTCTATTTCCTGTGTTTTTATGGGTGTAGTTAACTCCCCTGGGCTGGAGTTTTCCTTCCAATACCTTCTATGGGGTTGGATTTGTGGATAGGTATTGTTTACATTTGACTTCATCATGAAATATCTTGTTTTCTCTGTCTATGGTGATTGAAAGTTTTTCTGGGTATAGTATTCTGGGCTGGAATCCATGGTCTCTTAGAGTCTACAAGACATCTGTCCAGGCCCTTCTAGCTTTTAGAGTCTGAGTTGAGAATTTGGGTGCAATTATAATAGGTCTGTCTTTATATGCTACGTAATCTTTTTCTCTTGAAGCTTTTAATATTCTTTCTTTGTTCTGTATATTTAATGTTTTGATTATTTTCTGGAATGAAGACTTTCTTTTCTGGTCCAATTTATTTGATGTTCTATAAGCTTCTTGTACCTTTACAATCATGTCCTTCTTTAGGTTAGGAAAATCTTCTTTTATGATTTTGTTAAATATATGTTATTGGCCTTTGAGCTGAGATTCTTCTTCTTCTATTCCTATTATTTCTCAGATTTGGTCTTTTCATAGCATCCCAGATTTCCTGGATGTTTTGTGTTAGGAGTTTTGTAGATTTAACATTGTTAATATTCACCACAGATTTGACTGGTGAATCTATTTCTTCTATTGTACCCTCAACACCTGATTGTCTCTCTTCCAGCTCTGTAGCATGAATCTTAAAGAGACTTTATTAATAAAACAAACCTGGAGCCAAGTATTGGGGTAAACGCTGGAAGATCAGAGAGACAGAACAAGCCACAGCTAACCTCACCTGGCCAACTTCTCAGCTGATCTTGTTTCCTCAGACTAGAAGCCTCTGTGTCCTCATCCAGAATGAATCTCTGTTGCTGGAAAATTTCTCTCGAGCTCCCAAGTCCAGCCAGCTCCCAAGTCCCACCAGTCCCAGAAACTATTTACAAAATAAACACACAGACGCTTACATTATTTAAACTGCTTGGCCATTAGCTCAGGCCTATCATTGTCTAGCTCTTACTCTTATATTTAGCCCATTTCTATTAATCTCTACTTTGTCACGTGGCTCGTGGCTTACCGGTACTTTACATCTTTCTTGTTCTGGCCGCGGCTCCAGGCAGTCTCCCCCTTTCCTTCCTGTTCCCTCTCCTCCTTTCTCTGTTAGTCCCGCCTATACTTCCTGTCTGGCTACCGGCCAATCAGTGCTTTATTGATACAGAGTGATATCCACAGCACTTCCCCTTTTTTTTCTTTTTCAAAAAGGAAGGTTTTAACTTTAACATAGTAAAATTACATATAACAAAACAATTATCGAGCAAGAATTATAGTTACAATATTAAAGAAGATATCCTATCTATCTTATATTTGTGAGTTTAAGGTTTTATATCTAACTTATCTTTTAACACAACTAAGGAAATTACAACTATCTAGTCTTCAACCACATCAAAGACCTCAGAAGGATATAATACTACCTGAGAAATGGGAGAAGGAAGCAAGCAACTTTCGGGAGTCTTGCAGGGTAGACAAAAGACAGCTGACAGCCTGGACAGTCATTCAAAGTTCTCTTGTAAAGTTGGGGCATCTGTTTTCAGCTCACAGGCCTAGAGTATCTCAGTCATTTTTTGTGTGTGTGTCCTGTAGAATGTCTGGCAGTTTCCTCTGCAAAGCAGGAACCTGAAGGACCATTTTGTCAAGCAAAGTTCAGTGGTCACCTTCCTATGGGTCCTGCATGTCCAATCGATCAAGCAGTCCAGGCAAGAACAGTTTCTTGCCCAAATGGCTATTTTTGCCAAGGTGAAGATAAATTCTATATGGAGTGTCTTCGATGCCCATTCTCCTCTGAAATAAATCCAGTGTTGCCAGGAGCAGACATGTCTCATTGTCTAGAACGTCTAAATTTTTAAAACATTTTAAATGCCATATTCTGTAGGTCTTTGAAGTATTTGAAGATTACCTATCTATCTGAAATATATCTATGTATACCTAGAAGACTTAACTAACATGGCTACAAATATGATTATCATAGATGACTAATTATTAATCTATTTCTTAATTATCCATTACAATTTTAAATGAGTTACATAAACATAATACCTCAAACAAAAGTAGAAATATACACACAGTATAACAGAATCAACTTTAAGTTTGTATCAATAAACTAAAATTTATATCAATGTAAAACATTTTAAACATAAACTAAAATCTATACCAATGTAAAACATTTTAAACAAGTTGTTGGTCTTTAAAAGTAGATTTATTAATCTACCCTTTTATCCTGTCATTTCTATATCTTATGTATCTATATCCCCTTTTCTTTTTTAGAAAGAGATCGCATTTATAATTAACCTGTTTTAAATAAAAATATTGGTTTCTCTCTGTCCCACACCAGAGGGCTCTTTTGATTTGGGACACAAGAATCTTTTAACCTTTTTATTTTAGGAATATGTCTAGGTTTAGAGAGGGAGTGAGCCCATTCCATCTCCAAAGCCAGCTTGGTATATTTGGGAATTTGGGCGTAGATTCTCTTACTACTTCTTGCTGGAAGGGGGCGCTGTACCTTATGGGGACACAAAGAACATATTAGGACTATGGAGTAGTCCGTGAGAGTGTATCATCTGAGCCAGTTGCCTTGAAACGGTTTTGGATGTTGGATCATCTGGGCCTTGGTGTCATCGGAGACCTTTCAGGTGGTCTTGGCTGGTCAAACCTGATGTATCTTAATCTGGAACAAATCCATAGCCTCTGGCTTTCTGTGGAAACAAAAGCAGAACTTCTTTTCCAAAGTAACATATCCTTATATCCAAATTTTGAAGTCAAGGTACCTTTAAAATTTATATTTTGGCATAACTCAACAGCTTTTAAAATCAAATGTTTTTCTTCAGTTACGAATATCAAAGAGAACATAATGCAGATTTTTTGTGTGATAGCCATCTTTATGTGGCTTATTTTAAAGACTTTATTTTTAAAAACTATCTATTTGTTTATATAAATGTATATTTTTTTGTCTTTTAAGCCTATGTACATCTTTAACTCTCAGAAGTAGTGGGTCTACGCTTTTATCAAAGCAGCGTGTAGCCCAGAAATGTCTTTTTTTTTTAATACTATTAAAGACTAAATGTACCATACAGTGTAATGTGCTGCTGGCAGACGTCTCATTCCCGCCATACTGCAGGTCAAACACGCATACCAGGAACCCGCCATACAGTAGCTCAAGCCCGCAGGCTGCGGCTAACTTGAAAGAGACAACTAGGAAGCTGTTTTAGCTCTGTTTTACAATCTTCTTTTTACGCTTTCTCAGGTTTTAAGTGGAAATTGCTGCCCCACGTTGGGCGCCATTTGTTGCTGGAAAATTTCTCTCGAGCTCCCAAGTCCAGCCAGCTCCCAAGTCCCACCAGTCCCAGAAACTATTTACAAAATAAACACACAGACGCTTACATTATTTAAACTGCTTGGCCATTAGCTCAGGCCTATCATTGTCTAGCTCTTACTCTTATATTTAGCCCATTTCTATTAATCTCTACTTTGTCACGTGGCTCGTGGCTTACCGGTACTTTACATCTTTCTTGTTCTGGCCGCGGCTCCAGGCAGTCTCCCCCTTTCCTTCCTGTTCCCTCTCCTCCCTTCTCTGTTAGTCCCGCCTATACTTCCTGTCTGGCTACTGGCCAATCAGTGCTTTATTGATACAGAGTGATATCCACAGCAAATCTCAGCTCAATTATGCTGCTTAAAGCCTAAAAGTTTAACCAGCCAAATACTTCTAGTTTCTGGTCTTCACGCCTTATATATCTTTCTCTTTCTGCCATCACTCCCTGGGATTAAAGGCTCGCTTTCTGGGATTAAAGGTGTGAGTCACCATGCTTGACTGTATCCTTGAACAGATGGATTTCTGCCTCTGGAATGCTAGGATTAAAGGCGTGTGCTACCACTGCCTATCCTCTATGTTTAATATTGTGGCTGTTTTGTCTCTGACCCCAGATAAGTTTCTTAGAGTGAACAATATTTCGGGGAATGCAATACCACCACACATCTCTTGTATTCTTTCTGTTGGTGACGCTTGTGTCTTCAGTCCCTGTTCCTTCCATTTCCAGACTTCCCTTAGTTTGGGTTTTCTTTATTGCTTCTATTTTGATTCTTAGGTCTTGAACAGTTTCCTTCACCTGTTTGTTTGCTTTTTCTTGGCCTTCTTTAAGGGATTTATTGATTTCCTCCAATTTTTTATCCCCCCCCCCAATTTCTTTAAGGGAGTTTTTCATCTCCTCTTTACAGACCACTATCATCTTCATAACTTGTTTTTAATGTCATTTTCTTGTGCTTCAGCTGTGTTAGAATACACAGGTCTTGCTGCTGTAGGATAGTTGGGCTACAGTTACAGGTCATATTGCCCTGGCTGTTGTTGATTGTGTTCTTACACTAATGTTTAGGCATATGGGTTTGGAATGATTATAGGTCTAGGTCATGATTTTTAAGCTTGTCTTTGTTGGGTGGGTGTTTTGTTTCTTGGTTTTGTTCTAGTGTTTGTGACCTGGATTTCTGGAAGCTGCCATGACCTCTGGTCTAGTATGGAGTCTCTGCCCAAGTTTAGAGCTGGTCTTCTTGCAGTTAGCTTGGCCTTTGGTGCTGCAGGGTCTCTCTGTTCTTCTGACTGGAGTGGCCAGTTTCTTTCATTCTTAAGTTGTATTTATTTTTGAGAATTTCATGCATGAATACAATCAAACATGTTATCTAAGACCAATTTTTTTCCTATAACTTCCTCACACTTCCCTACATACCCCCATCCAATTTCATGTCTTTTGAATTTTTAAAGAAAATTTCAGTTAATTAGTTATGTTTGGGGATAACCTTTAGGTTCAGGTAGTGCTATCCATATGTTCATCACTGGAGTTGGGAAAACCTACCAATAGCCACATCTTCAAAAAGGAATGATTCTTCCTCCCCTCACAACTATAAGCTGCCAATTGTTCTTTAGTGAGTTTTGGGTCTAGAGATCATCTACCCTAACTATATTAGGATTTTGATTATCTAAATCTAATGCTATTGTTATGAAGGTAATAATAACTTCTATGAGTTCACAATAGCTATTTCATGTCCAGAAGAAAGACTCTCACAGCACTTCTCAACATGCTCTTATACTCTGTCTCCTCTTCCTCATATCCCATTTAGGGCTGAGTACTCAGTCTCTTATTCTCAACAATTAGATTAGTTATGCATTTCTCTTTTAACTGCTGCCCATGGCAAAGGAAACTTATCTAACCAAGGTTGAAAGCAGCCTAAGTCTATGAGTATAAATATAAATATTTGGGAGGCAATTTGATAATGTGGTCATTTATCAAAATAGCGATAGCAGATTCTACCCCAGGGCCTATGACTTTCCAAGCAACAGATGTTTGACCAGGATTATAGTACAAAACATGAAATAGACCCATGTGGAATAGGCCTTAAATCCAATGAGAAAGCATACAGCATGGGGCCTGAGATTGGATCCTCATAACCTACGTACAATCTGGGACTGAAACTGTAACCACAGCACTGACAGAGAGGGGACAGATATCTCTGTAACTCATCAGCCTGCCAGTTTAACCATCAAGAAAGCTCAAGCTTCACTGAAAGACCTATCTCAGAAATGAAATGCAGAATGATAGGAAACACTCAATATCAACCTCTAGCCTCCACACCCAAATATACAAGAAAGCACTAAATTCTAAAACAGAAAAAGAGCAACAGCATTTCCAAGCCTAGTGATATAAGTTCAACCCCCTAAAACTGGATGGAAGTGGGAGAATAGACTTTACAAATTTATAAAGTCTGACCACCACAGGTACATCATGGTAAACATGCTCACACACACACACACACACACACACACACACACACCAAGTATGTACACATGCACAGACACATGCACACATAGTAATAGTAGTAGTAATAGTATTTTTTTAAATAGCAAAAAAGCTCTCAAAACACAACAATGGATCTGGGGATGCAGCTCAGGTCTAGCATTTTTGGACAGCATGCCTGAGGCCCTGGGTTCCATTCATAGCACTGTGCAAAAGCTGGTAAAATGAATAAAAACAAAAAATCTCAACCCAAAAATGTAGCAGCCATTCAATTTTCTAAGTGAAAAATAGATAGGAAAGGGAGTTCACTGAAGAATTAAGAATTGAAAGCACAGATTATGTTAATTGAAACTAGATATCAGAAGAACATTAATAATTAAGACTGTCCTTAAAACCTGTTAGATAAGCTAAACAAGTGTTGCTGTGGATGTGACAAAGCTGAATTTCTCATATTGCTGGTGGGAATATGGCACAGTGTTCTGGGAAATAGTTTGTAAGTTAAAAAAGGAAATTACACCCACACAAAAGCTTGCTCTTGATTCTTACATTACAGAAGACAACCAAAGTCTCTGCAATATGTTGTTGTTTGTTTTTTTCTCTTTACTCTTTTGGAGGGCCCACTACCCAGCTCCCAGATAAATCACACATGGAGACTTATTCTTAATTATAAATGCCTGGCCTT
>CABHPR010147469.1:0-74121 GCA_902168415.1 Peromyscus melanophrys
CAAATGTTACAGAAGAAAATGACAGTCTCAACAGAGACATTGATCTCTGAGTTATTGAATTATGCAGAATGTTTGTGGTTCTAGTAACCTTCACTCTCAACCCAACTTTATTGGATCCATTGAGGATATGCCAGACAAACAGTACAAGACTACAGAAAGGGTCTTGAAAGAGAACATAGTCTGAAACTCACTTCTAAATTTTAGAAGTGTTATACTAAATAAAGATTGCTACTTCTCTGTTTTACTCAACTGCAGTGAGCAGTGCCTGTGGATGCGAGTAGAGGGTGTCAGACACCCTGGACCTGGAATTACAGGAGGTTGTGAGCTACCAAGTGGGTGTGAGGAACTGAACATGGGTCCACTGCAAGAGCAACTGTGCTCTTAACTGTTGAGCCATCGCTCCTGCCTCATAAAAATCCTTTTGATTCATTCCTCTGATTATTTAGCAATAGGCATGACATAGTTTTAATCAGTCCTCCTTTACTTATGGGGCTCTTTTCTCCTTCAGCTTTACTGACAATGATGACAGCAGTGTTTCCCTCTGCATCTCATTGTCCCATTTACTACACTGCTTCCTTCTGTCCTCCCTGATCTTAGAATCCATGTACGTTCCACATCATTCTTGCTCTCTCCCAGCTCTCAAACATGAAGTAGTCTATTTATAAGTCATCTGGTTACTACTTTATCCTCTAGTTCTTTCTCTTAGAGTGTGCCTAAGTTTTGGATAGCCATTCTGCCCATTTTTTTTAATTAAGAATTTTTTTCATTCATTTTACACACCAATCAAAGATCTCCCTCTTACTTCCTCCAGTTACCCCAGGCTCCCCTCCCCCAAACCCACCCTTCACTCCCCCTCCCACAAGAAGGCAAAGTCTCCCATGGGAAGGCATATCCACTAGAGGCAAGTCCAAGCCCTTCCCCCTGCCCCAAGGCTGCATGAGGTGTCCCATCATAGGTAGGGGGCTCCAAAAAGCTCCCTCATGCACCAGGGATGGATTCTGATTCTACCGCCAGGGAGCCCCCAAGCAGATCAAGCTACACAATTGTGTCCTCATCATTCTGCCCATTTCTTGCTTCAAGTTCTGAGTGATGAAGTCATCAGTGAGGCACATCATGGCCATGTCAGACAAGCAGTTCTCGGCTGAATTACACTTCTAGCAGATCCACTGCTGGTGGAGTGCCTTCCCTGTACACCATTTTTAAATATTTTATAGAAATTGGATCACAATTTTCTCTACCCTCATCAGTTATATTCCATCCTGTTATAGCACCTTTGCTCTTAAAAAAAAAAAAATCTGTTCTTAGTATATTGCTTCCTCCTGTGGTTTCTCCTGCTAAACTCAGTAGATTTTCTTTTAAATATGGCATGTTACTTTGTGTCCTGGCTGTGCTGTAGGATTTACAAAACATTAAATGTTTGGTTTTGGAAAAAAAAAATAGATGAAAGCCTAAACAAGACTGTGCAAGAAGCAAGGGACAGAGATTAGGCATATGAGGACAGCAAAAAGAGTTCCCTCAGCGTGCTCCCGGTGGTGAGAATTAGAAATCTCCCAGAGCCTATAATCATTGCAGTGGGTAGCTCAGCATGTTGGTGATAAAATGAGTATAAGCATAATGTGTTGCTAAACATACTTAACAATTTCCATTTCCAGAAGACCCTTTTTAACTGAATCATTTAATGTGTGTTAAATACCTAGAATATCATAATTAGTTTTTCCAAATCAATCTGAAAATTAATGGCAAGTTAAATACATTAAAATCACAATTTGTAGAAAGTTAATAGTTTCTGAAATTCCTTTCCAAATTAATAAAGAATATACATAATATAATAGTCAGATATAAGCTATTCTAAAATTATGTCATGTTTGTAACTATCAGTGAAAATCTTTGGGGCCAATATGTTTGTTAAATCTATGATGTGTCCACCTGTGATAAGGTGAAATAATGGAAATTATCTCTTGTCTCTTTGAATTCTACAGTTTTATAATACTATGGAAAAATCACTTACTGTATGAGTTCTTTACAGTAGTCAGATACTCCTCATGCACATGCAGCCTTTTGTAAAACTACTCACATTGCTTAGTGCTCATGTATTCACTGTAGGCTTCTGGCAAGTCCCTGAACATGATGTGACCTCTGAGTAATCCTCATTTGCATTTTTAAATGTTTTTCTAAACACACAAATATGCTGAAGGTTTTATCTACTTTTCATTCAGTGCACTTAGATCTTGCAACCTTTAAACCCAAGAAGGTTTTAGAAAAAGTAATCTGAGATGATCCTGGGGAACAATATTTTTGCAGTCATCAGCTGCATAATAATTTGCTGGTCTGCCAAACCTATGTGGATTGCATTGAAAGAAAATTTCCATGATATTACAACGTAATTTTATTAACCTATTTTCCAACTACCACTTTTTAAAATGCGTAGGAATATCTCCTGTGAAGATGGAGGCAAGCAACTCCATTCCTGACAACTTCCACATGGCTATAAAGCCTCACATTAGTGCACACCTGGACACAAAGAAGCTGTTTGCTTTGTTTGGAAAGTTTTTCCATAGAACCTTCACATTGAATCGTCCAAGCTCCTAACATCCTATATTTTTATGATACCCCCAATAACTCTCTTTTCACTGGTCACTTCAATCCTTACTGCCAAGGATTTTCCAGACTGAATTAAGCAAATGCTTAAGGAGAATAAGTTCACCTGATGCCATAGCTGTTTTCATTTCTGACATTTTGGGCCCCAAGGCATCAAGTAGTATTTCTGTAACCATGCCAACTTAATGTAGTTTGAACCACAACTCTGAGCCCAACACAGACACTGTGCTTCTCTTATTACTATCTTAGTTACCTTTTGAGTTTTCAGAGATGAGTGTGCATGTGCACACAAGGGGGAGGGAGGGGGAGGGGGCAGGGTAGGAGGCAGGGGGTGGTATAGGGAGAGAAGAGAGGAGGAGAGTGAGAGGGATGATGGACAACCATTTTCTTTTAATTGTGACAGTCAGTGAAACTACTGTTCCCAACCAGAAAGGAGCTGATGGTATAGTAGGAAGATCCACACTGCATAAATAACTTAATTTACTGAGCATCCAAGAAGTAACTGTTATGTGAGCCTAGAAAAATGGTGCCTCCTCTTTCAGGTTCCTAAAGGAAAGAAAATTACAGAGACAGGCCTGGAAAGTCCAGATAAAAGGGCTTGGGGCACAGACAAAAGTCTGAACAAACCCAAAACAACTGTAGTTTTCAATATATACTCCATACAAACATGTGGTTCTTACTACTATTTCCTCAGGCTTAACCCTGAGATAATATCTATGCCTACAGTATTTCAGAAAACCAAAGAATATTTCAACAATGGGCTGATTTTCTTTAACTGATACACTATGCAGGCTAGAGGTCCAGTGGATGATGAACTTTTTCATGCTTAAACCTATTAGTTTATCACAAAATTAGGCTGTTCCTTAGGACAGTTATGTGAAGAACTATTTTCTTTTCCAATCTGGTAAGCACAAAAAAACAACTGTACAAAAGCACAGATGTTTTGGAACAACACATAAATTATGGGCTGCTCACTGATTTCCTCACGGATCATATTTTTCTACCTGTTTGTTTCAGAACAATTTTTTTTAAAGAAGTAGAGAACAGGAAATAAGCAGAGGCCAACCTCTCATTGAGAAGTGTTTACTTAAAGTTTGTGTTTTCTTGTTGTCACCATTTTCTTTTAATGCTGGCATCATCCAGATGCTAGGGTCAAATGACAGTGTAAATGAGAAAGAAGTCACTGTGACATTTGAGATGACAGGCGTAATTCTGACATGAAGAAATCACTGGGAAGAAAAACACAAATGACAGCTTGAAATAAGGATCATGCCATCTACTGTGGAATTATTTGATTAGATACCCAGTACTTTGTGCCAAGCATAAATGAATTTAAGTAATTTTCTGACAAAGAGAAAAGATGACTACTTGGAAGTGTCCCAGAAGCCCGAGTCTGCCAGGTAGAGGTGTGTCTCCTCAGAATATTGTGGCTAAGAGAATAATCTCACGTTTTTAAGGATTTACTTGTAAAGCACAATACCCGAATGGCTAATTTTCTAAACAGTTACAGTGGGAAACTATTTAAATTTTTCTGGACCTAATGCCTTTTACACAAGCAGTTCCAGAGTCAAGAAACACTGAAAACACAATCATTGTTTAAGACTTTGATCTTTCCTGCATGTTTCTCCACAAATCCAAAATGGGTCATTGAATTACATACCACAGTATTCTGCGTATGTAGCATCAAATGATACTTTGTCAGTTTTTAATTAAAATCAATTATTCTGAAGCATGAAAGTTGTTTATAACAAGTGTTAACATATAGTAGATACTAAATATAATTTCCAAGGTTAAGCTCTAAGAATTATTTTGATAGTGGTAATTTTTATTTCCCTTTCCTCCTTTTATTTTTGAGAATATGATATAATTACATCATTTTCCCCTTCCCTTTACTCCATCCAAAACCACCTCCCTCCTTCCTGATTTTATATGTATATGTGTGTGTGTGTAATATTATATATGTTTATATATATATATATGAATGAAATACATATAAATATAACCTACCTGGTCTGTATAATGTTTCTGAGTATGTCTTCAGGGCTGACCATTTGATAATTTTACAGGTCCTATGTGCTTAATCACAGCTACTGTGAGTTGTAAAATTTTATTAATATCAAGTGCTCTCAAGGAATGAGAAAGTTGAATTTAAATTAATTTTTATTCTGTTTTGCTCTTTTAAGTGCATTAATTTTTAAAATTGATTTCGATATTGTTAAATAAATTACAAAAATCAATTTTAAGATCTGTGTACTGAAAGAAAGGGAGGGAAGAAAGGAGGTAGTAAAATTTAAAATACTTTAAAATGAAGTGACAAAACCAAAAACTATTTTATAATCCTTCCAGAATGAACACATGTTCCATTTAGCTTTCTAATTATTTGGTGTCTGATTTCAGTATTCAGTTCATATCTCTTAGTTTTTTATTCCTTGTTTCTTGTGCTATCTACTTCCTCCCAATTCTTTTGTACTTTTTTTTTAATATTCATGCTGAGATAAACCTTGGATTGTTTTTTGTTAAGACTGCAATTTAATTTCATACAATTCTCCTTTCCTTTCCACATGACAAAACCTCCCATGTATGCCTCCCAATTTCCCTTCAAATTTGGGGGCTCTGTTTTCATTAATTGTTATTGCATCTAAATTTGTATTTGTACATATATAAATATGTGTATTATGAATATATATTTATATTCATATATTCATATATGTGTATATATATATTCCTTACTATAACTATAACCTGTTTAGTTCAAGTAATATTGCTTGTATGTATGTTTTCAGGGCTGACTGTTTGACCCTGGTTAACTAATTGGTCTACTCCTTGGATTTTAGGAATCCTAAGCTATTTATCCATATTTAAAAATGAAACAGCAAGACCTGCTTCAAAACTTTGTTTACGGGGAAGAGGGGAAGTGGAGAGTACCATATAGAGGAGTATATGGTAGCCATATAGATCCTTGCAGTGGTCTCCTAGAGAAAGGTTTTCTCTAATCTTTATTCTGATGGGAGTCAGGCTCTCTACAGGGCCACATTTGAAACTGTTGCCCTGTATATCACTCTGTTTCTAAGAAGACAGAGGCCTTGGATAAAGAGGTATGGGGATTCACTGCTCATTTATTTCAACTTTTCATTTCCCTCCTCATAACTGATCCATCTTCTTCTGTGTGTCTGATGTCCCCAAGACTAGGGAAATTCTGAACTTCCCTAGAGGCTGCACACTTCTTATGTGCTTTGCTAGAGGAAAACCAAAACCTTGATGTGCAATGTATAGACGAGAATGCAAAGTGTATAACACAAACCTCAGATAATCCTCAGATGTGGGGCCCTGCCTCACTGCAGTCTACCGTCGGACAGACATGGCTCTTTTGTCCATGAATGTCTCACTTTGGGGACTTTGATTTCACTTGTGCTTTGTACCACCATATATGTATTTTATCTTCTTATGTAGACTGCTAATTTGCTTTGGTCTAAAACTGAAAGCATTTACATTTATTCCTTAATATCTTTGTTATGCTCTTTCATAGTTTTAATTTTTGGTTATATACAAATTTACCCAGGTGTTCAAACTACACTGTACTGGAGGCTTGAAGGAGATCAAGTGTTTAAAAAAAAAGCTGTTCTATTTGATGAGAAAGACAAAATATGGTGCCTTTGAAGAGCTAAGTTGAGGAAGGCTACTCCAGTCATTTTGCAGAATGCTTAAAAGATTGCTTTAGAGAATGACACAAAGGGACTTCAGAAGCTCAGAACAAGGTGGCAGCCATCTCTCTTCATTATCCACAGGGCTTTGAGGGTAAAAGTTCAAACAAAGGATGCAGTCACCTTTTAAAATGTAAATGAACTGCAACATCAGCATAATTTCCTTGTACTCTCTTTGAAAACAATAAAAACACACCCACGTTTTTTCTTTATTCTCTCAAGAAGAGCCTTGAAAACCCATAATTACAGAATTTACTGAGAAAAAATTACTAATAAATACTGCAAGAGAAAATATTCAAAGGTCTAAAGATTGCCAGCCAAAATATCTTATTTTTAGACCACATCTTGGAAGGATCTAAAGAAGTTACTGACAAAGATAAAGACAAGTTAGAAATTAAGCATATCGAAAATAATAGAGAGGGTAAGACCTGACAAATTATTGACATTGCAGAAGAGAACCAAGAAAAGATGTCTTAAAATGACATGTTGATACTCTGACAGTGTGTTTGTGTGTGTGTGTGTGTGTGTGTGTGTGTGTGTGTGTGTGTGTGTGTGTGCGTTGATGTGTATTATTGGTAGAGAAATTTCCCAATGTATTAATTAACACACTCAACCAAGAACCTATCTAATATCTATGCAGGCTAGTCACTATGAAGTCCACAAAGAAGTATTGACACACCTGTGATCTTCAAAGAGATCTGTCTGGTAGAAGAGGCATATTCAAATAAAGATATGACACAGAAGATTAGACATTCATTGTCAACTAGGTGATATAGACAGTAAATACCACCACCACTCCCCAGCTCAGAAGTGACAGAAAAATCACAGGAATGCACATACTGGAGCCTTCATAGGAGCAGAATTTGCCACACTCTGGGAAAATAACGTTAATCAAAACAGATCATCTAAAGTTTTGTTGTCTGTGAAGAAACTTGGAAGCTGCTCTAGCATTCTCTCTGAGGTTTTCATCCTTCTTTTTGGCCCCCTCCATTCATTTTTGCCCAAGGCTAAGACTGATTCACACATTTCATCACCAAATACTAGATAGCAAGTTCCAAAGACATTTTTATAGTGAAAATATGTGTTCTTTATTTACATATATGGTCATCTTTGAAAAGGTGGTCACAAAATACCAAATTTGAAGGTTATTTCCAGAAGAGGACAATGCTTTTATTAAATTTCAACATTGAACTTGTTTTCTAGGGAGAGTAAAAGTTTAGAGAAGTCTAACCAGTGAGGTACTGATGGAAAACCTTGTTGATTTGTATAAATTTATTCTGGTGTGTACACAGCCACACATAGCAAGTTTCAAGCTACCATCCTAATGGTACTGAGTGCTGACTTTGGAACAGCTAAACATAATAAACTGCTCTGAACTGCTTCATGGTTGCTCCTAGACAGGATCAAAGTTGTCACACAATGAGATCCCATCTATTGAGATGCAGATATAAAGGTGTGTAACATATCCCTTCTCCATGTTGAACATCAGTTGGTCTTTCTGCTGTTCCTTTTCCAGTAGATGGTTCCAGAAATGACAGTGTAAAAGTCAAACATGCTCTATTCCAATATGTATCTTGTTCATTTAGGCTGTCATATGCAATTTAGCTTATTATCAAAAGCAGCAGTTTCCTATTGCTTGAGCAGGCATGTGGTAGTCCTACAGAGAACAGGGATAGCCATGGCAGGAACTGATCGGCAGTGACAGGACAGCTGTTTATAACATCTTCTTTCTGATGAGAGCATGTCACAGCAAGATTTGTCCTCTGAGTGTAGACAAATCAATTCTCAAGTCTTCTACTGTGTTATAGGATAGAACCCCTAATTATATCATCCCAAAGGACAGATTCCCTGTATTGTCATTCATGTCTTTCATGAGTGGATGAAAAACTTGATAAGGATGTTCAGAGCCAGTGTGCCTGTGCCAAAGAGTGGCATTCCAGTGGTAGATGTGACTAAATTATGCATGGATCTAGAGCTGTGTGAGCAGAATCTTCCAACACTGAGAAGTAATTTAGCTAGTGTGTATTTTAGTCAATGGCCAACAAAGGAATAATATTTATGTCCTATTAAGAAAGTAGTTATTATTTCTATGTAATTTTCCATTTATGAGTGTAAGTCTAATACCCCCTCTCCCACTTTAAGACACTACTAGGCATTTACCATTTTCATGCACTCTTTATTTATTCATGTTGTTATGTCAGCTACCACGTTTGGAAGAGCCTGTATCAGCATGCAGCCATCCACATTAGGCTTGCTCATCCCTAGGAAGCTACTGGAACAAAACACATGAGGCTCTACAGCCTTTGAAGATAGAAAAGTTTCACATATAAAACTAGTACTGTCAGCATGGTAGCAGAGCTGCAATCTAGTGCAGGTACTGTAACATTACAATGACCCTTGAAGATTCTAGTAGAAAACCTGTTTTCTACTAAACAACAAACCCTGCTTTGGTTGTTTTCCATGTCTTTTGCCAATAACCCTTTTTACAAAAATCCGCAATGAGTCTGCAGAATTGGGCTTAATGAAGGGATCAGCAGACTCTGTCTGTATGTCTGTTGTTATGAGGTACTTGCTTGGAGTCACATGTGTGAGATTCTTTTTAAGGAATATAGTCTTATTAAAGGACTTTTAAATCTTTTTTTAAACTTATCATTGAAACTCTCAATAATCTCATCTACCAGTTGAATTAGCCTCCTAGATTCTATAACTATTGCAAAATAGACATTCAAGTAACGAGTTCCTCACGCATTAACTCAGGCTTCACTTTGTTCCTTTTTAGTAAATGTAGTAAAGAAACTGACACACTCACTTGTTAGTCAATGTTCTAAAAGGCTAAGCTATGAGTCTCCCAAATTCTCAAATAGCAACCACCTTTTCAATCCTTATCCAGATTAAAAGCCAAGGATCAGAGCCAAGGATACAACAATAATGACAACTATAAAGTCCTGGTGGAGATTATTCAAAGAATAAATCTCAGAATTGAGATGCTGGAATCCAGAGTGCATATTAGCTAGCTGAACATGAACAGAGAGACCACTGGCATTTTTGGACAGCTAGAGACTCATTTTGTGGAGTGTCAGTAAGATTAAGGGATTCAGGTGGGGTGGAATGTTCGACATGTAAAGTTACATACCTAAACTCATAACTATCCAAAAAGATAAGTTGAAGCTTCCTCTCACTGAGGTACCTGTATGTGAAACATGCCTTCACATCAAACCGAATTTTTCTGAGGTGCAGAATGTGGTGCATGTTTGTTAGAGCAACCACATATGTATTGACAAGACAAAGGTGGACTATTTTTATGGGTAGTCAATCCTAATAAAGTAGGACATGTACCTAATTATAGTCATGTGATGTTGGCTTTTCTACTCTGTTTATAGATCGATGTGATCTAAGCTTGATTTTGTTGAGTAGTAATAAAGTGGCTTTTATATGTGGAATGTGGAGAAGATTTTAATCCTTTATGCTTGCAAATTATAATCTTAATTTAGATGTATAAAAATAACATATAGACTCAAAAGTAATACATTATCAGAGCCTCATGATGTTCTCGAATATGAAGCAAATTTGTTTGCAGGTCATTGGAGATATAGAGACCCACAAAACTATTTTGATTGGTGCATTATTTATGAATGACTTTGGATTTCACTTAGCCTGTGGGTAGTTTCCTACTCAAGTCCCAATGAATTCTTTAACAGCTAAGTTTGGAATTCAGCTCTGGGGTGGGAAGACTGAAGTTAAAAAAAAAAATGGCATTTGCTGGAGAGCTGGTTCCTTCTAGTGACTGAGTTTGTGAATTTACTCATGCCTGGAGGTTTCAAATAATTCAAAATTTTCCCATGGGTAGGAAGCATTTCTGAAACAACAAACAAACAACAACAAAACCCCAAGGTTCTCATGAAACTGTAATTTCCACATAGTCTCATTTATTATTTTGTTGTTAAGGATTCATTTATGCAATAGGCTTGCTTGTCTTCTTATTTTATGTATTAAGCTTGCTCATCTCTCTATTTGCTAGACATGCCCCTTACACTTTGCAATTCAACTATTAGAATGAAAATAACAAAAATTTATGCTGTTCTCTTCATTCCTAGGTCTCAGTTCAATTACTAAAAGTGAATGATAGGGATTGGATAAGAAAAGCAAAATGTCAGCTGAGCAGTGGTGGTGCACGCCTTTAATCCCAGCACTCGGGAGGCAGAGCCAGGCGGATCTCTGTGAGTTCGAGGCCAGCCTGGGCTACCAAGTGAGTCCCAGGAAAGGTGCAAAGCTACACAGAGAAACCCTGTCTCGAAAAACCAAAAAAGAAAAAAAAAAAAAAGAAAAGCAAAATGTCCTTTCAAAGATGATGTCACTTATAAGCCTGAAGCTAATGAGGTAGGGATAGAAGCTGTTAGAACTTGAGAAGTCAGGAACTAGGTTAAAAATGAAATTCTACTGCACTATGTCTCACAGTTTGAGCATGGCAAGCACAGATCAAGTTTGTCAAATGTAGGAAAGACAATAACGTTCAGCAATTTCACTTTCACAGCCCCATCATAAATCTGTACAATATTCTCTGGGTGCAAGGACTGTGTTTTGTCAGGGTTGCCATTTGTTTTTGATCCAGTATTCCTCTTTTTGAGTGGCTACAGCCAAGACTATTGCTTCCCATGGCTGAATGCTGGTTTTAGCTGGGCATAGTATCTTATGTTTTTATCTAACCTGCTTAGAAGTACCAAGCCTGTCTCTTGAATTTGTTTATTGTTTGTTGTTGTTGTTTGCATGACTAGAGAAGAAACAGTGCTCAGCCATTAAGAGATGGCTAAGGGGAACAGTGCAGTTTTATTTCCCAGGAGAACATCTCTAAGTGCGAGAACTGCTTTCAATCTATAAGTCATGTTTTACACCATGTTTTCAACTTGACTGATTGGTTACGACAGGGGTCACCCTAGCTCTAGGGCTCTGGCTATCCTAATGCTCAGACACAGGCATAGTGAACACTGAAGTGTTGACAAAATAGTAAAGTCACCATGCCTATGTTTTTCCTTATTGATTTTTTTTTTAGTATATGATGTCAGTTAATTACTAAGAGCCATTTACTGGATAAATGTGTTCAGTGGTTATGACCGCATTTTCTATTGATTTTCACCTACAAGCATTATCAGTTAGATTTATTTGAAAAGAGAAGTAAATGTGTATGTTCATATGATATGTAAATGTATACACACAATGCTACATACACTGAAAGTTATATAACTGTGAAAATTAAGATCCCTGCAGCATAAAGATGGTTGTGTATATGCGAGCAGAGAAGGAAGAACACACACTATTGTAAACTGTAAGTACTATTCATTAGACAATGAGAAGTTTCTCCCATGAAAGTATTAAATAGGCCCTCCTTTTTTGCCAATTGTATGCCTCCAAGGCCATACAAGAACAAGCACATGAAGAATGATTGTCAAAAAGTTTTGGGGCTATTCCATTTTTATGATTTTACTATTTAATTGTTTTATACATACTAGTATTTTAGTAGATATCATCCCCTGATTACCCTTCATCACCAACTCACTCTTTCTCTGAAACCATTCTTCCCAACAAGCCCCCCCACTTTCCTTTTATGAATTAATTTTGTGTGGGGCCCATTAATTTCATTACAATTGCTGGTATGAATTTGGGTGGGAGTTTATTAATTAGAGGAAAGGTAGATTATCAGCGCCTATGCCTCTGAAGCCAGTGCCACTCTCTCCCCTACCAACCACTCACTGCCAGTACTTAAAGGGGAGATTTCCAAGTACTCAGCTTTCCTGGTGTTGTGTTTTCAGGTTCCCAGGGTAACTAGAGTACCTGTAGTATACTAAGTAGGGAAAGTGAGTCTTGGACAATCTGGATGCTTGAGCCTGCTAATAAAGTGTCTGGAAAATGCAAACTGAACCTGTCCTAAGAGGAAGCAAATCACAGGTTGCCTGGAGTTCAGGTGGCAGGAGGGATCGACTGGAAAAGTCCAAAAGGACACTATTGGGAGGATAGATCTTTTGAGGGATTGCGTGTCTGTCAGAACGTACCTCTTCGTGTATTTCTAATATGTATAGTTTGCAGATGAGAAATACCTGCTTATAAGGGATGTAATGCAAGTCGCAGCTTTTAAACAAAATCGAGTTTCCCAGTCTAGTAGTGTTTACTAATTCTCACTTATGAACAAAACCTCGTATTTCCCAGAATATATTCCCAAAATGAACTGAGTTGATAATACTCATGATATATGCTGAATACTCAAATACTCTGAAGGACTGTTGTAAAGACAACTCAGTTTGTCCTGGTAGAATGAATGATCTCTGTTCTCCTAGGAACAGGATGGCATATATATCATATTAACCACAGATTGCTGTATAGCCACTAACTTGATTATTTTACACAATACATTCTTCAGTCTCAGATGTCTGAGTCAAGCTGTGCAGAGTTCTGCACTTCACGGTCTCACTGGCTCCAATTCTGGTGAGCATTATGGTTGATGTCATATCATCCATCGGACTGAGGAAAGATCCACTTTCTAGCTGCCCAATTGTAGACAGGATCCACTGCATGTGCCTGAGAGTCAGAAGCCTCCACTTCCTTGCAGGCTGTTCTGTGACGGCAGAGATCACTCACAGTTCTCTGGCTGAGGGAGTAGTTGGCCCTGCAGCTGTTCACATTAGAGCTTTTCACTTCTGGCAGGAAAGCCAGAGACACTCTTCTTTCATTCCACTAAGGCATGGCTTCATACCAAGTTCCTCAATTCCAGAGCGACCATTCCATCATCTTTGCCGTACTGCACAACTTCAACAGGTAACAGGTGCCGCATCAATTTTGCTCTGTAATCCTTACTGTATGTCCAACCCCACTCACCTGAAATGAGGTCACCTGGGCCACTTTAGGGAATATCCATCACAAGTGTGTTATAGTCCACCCATGAAACACACAACTTTATAACAGTATCTTCACTGACTTATGACAGTATATCTAAAACTATTAAAAAGTAGAGCATATAATACAGTTTTAGATAAATAGTAAAAATAGTACTTTAAAAACTTGCTTGTTTCACATACATTTGGTTTTTGTGTGTAGTCTCAGAATCATAGCAGCTCCTCAGTCAGTTTTGTCCGTGTGCTTAGTGCACCAGGCCATGAAGGAGTTAACACAACTCTCTCGAAACTTGTCGCTTTCCATCGTCTTCATCAGGAAAATAAGACCTATAATTTGCAAAATGGATCCACATTCTTGAAGAGTAGGTGAATGGGAAACCTGAGTATTTTAATAATTAGCTATTCAAATTATCTTATGGTTGCCTACTGTTCATAAAATCAAAAACATAATATAAAATAACATAGATCATAATATTAGTTACAGATGTCATATCCCTCCACTTTTGCTGAAGAAATGGGATTAATGAATTACTGTAGACTGATTTCTGACATAATTGCCAGGATTGTACAATACATCATTCTACATTTATGCCAGCAAATTAGCATCTGTGATTCATACACTGGTAGCTTCCTTAATTTTATCATCCCCTAAATACGTGATGTTCGGGTTTTCAAAATAACAGGTGGCTCTATACCTCTCAAATGAAGACAATTTACAATTCTGCCATTGAATTAGTGAATATTTCAAAGATGACACTAACGATATGCCTGTGGGTTTACAGCAAAATAACACTGCAGCTCTGACAAGCTACTAAATACTGCAAATGCATCCATAATTTCAACCTGAGAAATATGACTTTTAATAATTCTAGCTCTCTTTCTTTCTGCCTCATGTATTTTTTCATGACAACTCTCCAACACTAAGCACTTAATATTCATTTTCTAATATGAGGAATACAGCTATAGAAACATCCAGTAGAAGTTGTTCATAATACTCTGAATGCTTACATGATCTATGCATATTATTATTGTACCCAAGAGCTCAGATCTGTAGATACTCTCTGCTCTTTGAGATCTTGAGTGCATGTCTGAATTACTGAAACCCTCTGAAAGTTCAGTCTAGTAAAACCTATTTACTTTCCACAGACTGACCATGAGGTGCCTTATACATAGGAATTACTCAACAATACAGTGGGGACATAATTATTTTGTGCTAGCCAATGCTCATGTCTTTTTACAAACCTGTACCATTCCCCTAAAGTTACCATCTCACAAGGAGAAATATTAGTAGAGTGTGTTATATTTATCCAAGTTTCCCCCAGGACAGTTATTAAGCTCCATTATTTTTTAACAAAAGAGGAACTCACAATTATTTTATTTCTCTCAAAATTAGGAAATAGATACCAAGGAAAACTGAGTTATTTGCCAAAGCCATTCATTGGTGAAAGTAGAGTCAGTAGTTCATCTTTTGGTCTAATTTCTAAGAAGGTTTCAGATTTCTTTTTCTTCTAGACGTCTTCTATATTCTCCGTGAATGTGATATTGCACATATGGTATATAAATTTATCTCAGTTGTCAGTTTAAGATATCCATAAGATGCTTAAGACATTCCTAGGAACTAGGTACTACTGTTATCGTTGGCATCTATGGGGAGAAAAATCCTGAGAAATAAAAAGCTGAAGTAATTGCTTTGAGGATGCCTGACCAGTATGTGACCAAGTCATTAGGTCCCAGACAATGAACAGCACTGTGCTTGACTGTTATTCCCCTATGTTCCCTGTCTTTATCCTCCAGATAAGAAACATATTCGATTTGATCACTATTTGCTCACTGACTTAGTCTTTTGTTGTTGCTAAAAGAGAATACTCTCTGCCACGTAGTACATCGAATTCATTTGGCTTCTGATTTTTGTGACTGGAGGGTCTAAGCTGCGCCATGTTAAGGTCACCTTTCCTGTTGTGTCACAAAGTAATGGAGAAAAACAAATGGAAAGTTCTGTTCGAGAACCTGTGTTCTGAAGTAGCCAAACACAGTGGAGTGGCCTTGCTTATCAAAATGTGCTCTCCTGAGAACTAAGGAAGTGAGAGACACTGCATGGCATTGATTCATTCTGGTGATGGAGCCCCATGACCTAGTTCTCTCCCAGCGAGGCCATCTCTTAAAGGTTCTACAACTTTAATACAATTTTAATTAATACTTTAATAAAAATGAGATTTCAGCACACAGAGATTTAGAAGACACAGGTATCCAAATCATGACATCTAGGCAACTGTTTCTGTAGCTTCCAATCCGCATAACTAATTGAATCTAGAGGATAGAAAAAGGGGATGTGAACAACACCAGGGCAGGGGTCTGCCTTGTATATGTCATCCCTATTCCCTGCAACACTGCTTTATATACAGAAGATATTTAGTATAGGTATTTTCAATATGTAACTCATCAGATGGTTAGATGAGTGTATTTGTACGTTGTCTAAAATATGCTTTTATTCTGAGATAAGAAAACAATCATTTGAGTGAAGGAGTTTGTATCTTTGTATTCATCTTACAATTTGAAGAGTCTTTCTATAAATAAAGTTACTCCAATCTGGTTGAAACAGATTTGCTGAGTTTTAAAATATGTATTAGAAAACCATATGTTAAAATCCAAATTAAAAAGCGTTTATCCATATAGCTCAGTCTTTACTCAGGTTAATTTGGTAGAGGTGAAAATGAATTCTTTCACAGAAATTAGCTTGCCATATTCTAGAGTGATGCTTCCATATGGAAAGCATCACTGTGAGCAGAAACTGAGAAGCAAATAAGCAGGAGATGTCTAGAACCATCAAAGGGCCTTCCTCCTTGTTTCTTTTCTCATATAGGAGACCAAACCAAGGGCCTACTTTTGCTCTACAAGACCACCACTTTCCTTTATCTCCAGTTCCTGTTGGACTTTCCATTTGAATCAGATTTTCACCGAATGGCCCAAGCTCTATCTGAAGGCCTTGAACTTGAAGACCTCTTGTTTCAAACTCTCAATGTACTCTTTACCTCAAAGCATTGATTCTCAACCTGTAGGCCATGACCCCTTTGAGGATCTAATATCAGATATCCTGCATATCATATATTTACATTATGGTTCATAACAGCAGCAAAATTACAATTATGAGTAGCAACAAAATAATTTTATGGTTGGGGGGTTCACTACAACATGAGGAACTGTATTAAAGAGTCGCTGCATTAGGAAAGTTGAGAATCACTGTCTTAAATGAACTCTAAATACCCCTCAAGTCTACAGAACTCTGTTAACATACTAAGGTTATAAAACAAGATTTGGCAGTTGGTTTTACTTGCCCTTATCACTATGAAAGCTCTAAAAGTGTATTTATAGTTAAAAACTGGACCGCTCAATTTTCCTTATAAAGTAAAACGTACAAGACAGAAATAGGTATCTATACTGAAAACAAAACTAACATAATGAAGAAATGAGAATGGAATTTTGTATAAAGACTAATTTGTACTAGAGAAAATATAAGAGACTGTCACTCTACAATGATATATGGTCTTTGACCCCAGAAAGAGAACTTTAATAGGATATTTAAAAATCAAAATACATAGTATGTGGCTATTGATTCATTCAACAAATCTCCTACACCCCAAGGATCCACTCAGAATTTAGAAGGGTTTGTGTGAGAATGTATTACATAGCACATAATAGTTTCAGAGGAAAAATGGTATGGGGTGTTCTATAATGAATTATTCACATAAGTTATGAAACTTTTAATACACATTCCCTAATTTGAAATTGATGCCATGAAGACCTGTGAAAAACTTTATATAGCTAGAATGTGGTAAGCTTCTTTCCCATCAAGTTCTTCCAGACATTTTGATTGTTGAGTTAACTCTTACTTCCTTCAGGGATGGTTATTAGAGAGACAAGTTATGATCAAAGTCCTTAGTGACTTTTGTTTTCTGATTTTCAATTATTGTTTATCTTTCAAGCATTTATTTTTCAGAACAGGAAAATATTAAGAAATCTTTGGACATAGGGAATGGTAAATCAAGAAAAGATAATTGTATGTGGTTTGCTCATTCCCTAAAATGATTGCCAGTATCTCTGAGCTAGTGCACGCAAAGAAAGAGTGGAATAGAGAGAGAAAATCACAAATTTTCATCCTAACTATTAAAAGACAGAAATATGAAAGAGTTTTGAGAGCAAAAGAAGATAGACAGAATGTTCTTCATAGACTAAATATAATAATAAATTTCCACATGAAAACCATGTTAAGTTGTAGCAGGAATCTTAAAAGTTCTTATTAATAAAATCAAACCTGAGCCAGGTATTGGGGTGAACACTGGAAGATCAGAGAGACAGAACAAGCCACAGCTAACCTTACCTAGCCAACTTCTCAGCTGGTCTTGTTTCCTCAGATTGAAAGCTTCTGTGTCCTCATCCCAATGGCTCTCAGTTGAACTGCTGCTCGAAAGCCTGAAGCTTAACCAGCTAAAATTTTAACCAGCCAAATGCTTCTTGTTTCTGGTTTTCACGCCTTATATATCTTTCCTTTCTACCATCACTCCCTGGGATTAAAGGCTCGCTTTCTGGGATTAAAGGCGTGTGTCACCATGCCTGGCTGTTTCCAATGTGGCCTTGAACTCACAGAGATCCAGAGGGATTTCTACCTCAGAAATGCTAGGATTAAAGGTGTGAGTGCCACCATTTTCTAGCCTTTGTATCTAGTGGCTGTTCTGTCTCTGACCTCAGATAAATTTATTAGAGTGCACAATATTTTGGAAAACACAATACCACCACATTAAGTTATCTGGAAATTAGGGCTAGGAGCATAGACTAGTTAGTGGAGTAATTGCCTAGAAAGCACATGAGCCTGGGTTCAATTACTAAGTGCCACACACAAACATTTCCCAACTTTAACTGACGATAACGGTATATGCCTACATTCCAGCACACTGGAGGTGGAGGCAGGAGGATCGTGAATTTACATAGTGAGTTATTGGAGTTCAGAAGGACTCTATGAGACCCTCCCTAAAACAACAGCAACAAAAAAAATAACTGGAAGTTCATTTTAGTTCATAATTTCTTCTTTTAGTGCAGAAGCATGAGGAATGAGCTGTGACACATGAAATTTTAAATTTGGAAATGCTATTTTAACTGTCTTGATTTTAGGGAATTGCTAGTTAATGCTTCCATCTGAGTCAATGAAATATGCATTTTCTCTTCCACAATTTCCGCTCTTTGTTTTCTAGATTCCTTGAGCAATTTGTCCTGCCCATCATTTTTGCCTTTCCCCCCGAAATCCTGTGTTTTGACAGAGGAAAATTCCCACCTAGAATTATGAGTTTTATTGCAGCAAATATGATAACCTTCCAATGCTTTTCATCCTTTATAGGGTTTCCAGTCTTTCTCAGGGAAGCATGTAGAATATCCAACCTAAGATTGAACTATAGGGCGAACCCCTCTCCCCACATTCTCCCCCTCTGTCAGGCAGCCTTAAAATTTGCCAAGCCCATGTTCTCTGGAAATTCATCATACCAACTTAAATATACAATTGATTTCCTATGCAGTCATTTTTAATTTTGTTAGTTACAACTTAAGCTTAAAAATAGGTGAAATGGGGACCTCCTTGGGAACTGGCACATTACTTGGAGTGAAATGCAAAGTAGACACACAGACAGACTGGTGCCAGGTAAAATCAAAGGCTTATCATGAATCCAGTGTGTGGTGGAGGATGGTGTTTCTCGAGTTGAAGGTGTACTTTAAGTGCCTTATCTCCTCGGTCTGTGTTTGGAAGCAGGATGGTACATCTCCTTTCCAGCTACCCAGGATTTATCTCTTTCCTCTGGCAAGTAGATGATCCTAGAAAGAATTCTGAAATAACATTGTCCTTATAGCGTTTTGATTTTTATTTAGTTATGCTTATACTTTTCACACAAAATGAAATGCTATACTTCTGATAGATTAGCGTTTTATGCATCTTCAGGGATTGCCCTATGCTTTTAAAGGTAAAACAAAGCTATTAGCATTAGAGCAGATATTCAGCTGTCCCCAGAGGGGCAGCCTTTTCCTTTATGATCATATACTGCAGAACTGTTTTAGACTTAGAGCATAGTTTTTAATATATGAGAGTTTATGTATATGGAGCACCCAATGTTTCTCTATTGTTAGCCTCTCACATCATCTACATGTGTTAAAATTGAGAAATCATCTTGGCCTAGTGATGTGAAGTAGGTTGTCTTCTGCATTCAGCTTTCACCAGGTCTTGCTGTAATCCTGTCTTTCTATCTCTTCCAATCAGAGTACTTCCTTACACTTAATCGCCACGTACCTATTGTCCATTTGTTCACACATTCTCTATCTCTCCCAGTTTACTCTGACCAAGTGTAATAATATTGGCAATGTTCCCTATAGACTATCTTTCAACCCAGATTTGTTTTAAGCTTTTGCCTCAACATTCAGACTCCAGTGTGAGACTTTTGGAAAAAAAAAATATGATGAAGCAAATTTCCCTCTCTTCATATAATCTCAGGGATAGGTGATACCACAGAACACCTGAAGATGCCTTCATCACAGGTTTGGACAAGGATAAGTATGCTGGGGCTTTAGAGGGTACAGATTAATTGTGCAGGAGTTCAGCAATAAAATTCTTAAAAGTGTACTGATTTCTCATCCATTATCAGCATCTGAGGGAATTACACAGCAGAGCAGATAATATATATTTTTGAAGTATGACATAGCTGTTGTTAAATGTTTATTCTGATCCATCTGCCTTTTGTTTGTTTTTGTTTCCTAGTTACTCTTAAATGTGTTTATTTAAAGGTCATACTGTGACCTCTGTGGAGACCTGGCTGTGTTTAGTAGGGAAGACCTGAAGATCAGATTTAGTTAACAGAGCCCTCTAAATCAGTAGGATCGATGCACATATGAACTCACAGAGACAGTGGCAGCATGCACAGGGCCTGAATAGGTCTGCACCAGATGGGATCCTAGAGGTCAAAGTCAGCAGTTAGCCTGCCTGCTTCCCTGGCTGGAGTCCTTTCATTTATTTACTTATTTCTTTGTATTTGGGTTTTACAAATTTTCTGTCATTTTTCTCACTTTGATCAATTGAAAAGGGGAAAGGCTAACTTTACACAATTGATGAATCAGTTGTGGTTGTGGGTACCACTTGCTTTCCCAAAAAGAGACCGGTCACATCTTTCTCTGTCTGTTTTGGTCTCATCCAGAAAAGCAATACTTCCAAACCAAAATCCAAAAAAAGAAACAAAACAAAACAAACAAACAAACAAAACAGCAACAAAAAAACAACTTCAAGCTTTATGTGCATTTCCCCCTGTTTTCTGTAGAACATCAACCCTAGAAATGTTGTAAGGTTCTACTTGTATAATATTAATCAAGAGCTGGACATGGTGGTCTGTGCCTGCAATTCCTGTTCTCCAGGTGCTGAGGCAGGAGGAGTGTCCAAATCCCAGGTAATCCTGGGGTGTATAATGCGATCCAGGACAGCATGGACTACAATTTGAGACCTTGTCTTGAGAGACGGAAAGGAAGGAAGGAAGGAGGGAGGGAGGGAGGGACGGAAGGAAGGAAGGAGGGAGGGAGGGAGGGAGGGAAGGAGGAGGAAGGAAGAAAATAAGAGAGAGAAAGAAAGAGAGAGAGAGAGAGAGAAAGAAAAAGAAAGAAAGAAAGAAAGAAAGAAAGAAAGAAAGAAAGAAAGAAAGAAAGAAAGAAAGAAAGAAAGAAAGAAAGAAAGAAGGAAAAGAAAGAAAGAAGGAAAGAAAGAGGGAGGGAGGGAGGGAAGGAAGGAAGAAAGGAAGGGAAAGAAAGAAGGAAAGAGAGAGCTGCAACAACAGCAAAACAAAAACAAAACACTGACTTGCCAGGCAAGGTGAGCTTTCTGGTGTTCAGTCTGGGAGTGATTTCAGGTAGTAACTAACCACTTCCTCATTATACTTGAGACCTTTTCCCAACAGGAGGAAATTGATATTTGGTACTGCAAACCTGGTCAAAAGCCTGTGACTTGGGAGGTCATAAGCCCTGATGTGGAAGAGGAAAGTGAGGGATGAGAAGAATGTGAGAGCCTCAGCAAAAGGCAGGGGCATTAGAGAACTCTGACTGCCCCATACACTGTGCCGCTGACCCTTGAACTTACAGCAGCTGTGGTTGTTTGCATGGCATCTCCACAAGATTGTGCCTGTCATGAAATGAAGGGGCTTATGGTTCTTCACACCTCCTTGAGCATTTAGACAAAGAAAAAGATCAGCAGAGGGGGGAGAGGTTTCCTTCAGTGATGTAGTCACTGGTAAAGTACACATGCTTCTGTCAGCACAGACTCATGTGAACTCCAAAGAAATGTATTAGGTCTGTTCACATACAAAAGAAAGATAGAATATTAACAGCAGTGGGGAGGGGAAGAAGAGAAAGCAACAAAGGGTGTGTGAATATGATCAAAACACACTACATAGACGCACAAAAATATCCTAATGCAATTCCTTTCTGTATATACTAATACAAATTTTAAAGAAAAAATTTAAAACTCCCTTTAATTGGATTAATTAATAATCTATCTTAGATTTATATACTTGCTTATTGCTTTTACTTTTATTTCCCTTTAATTTGCTCCAGTGGTTACAAAATTTATGGATGAGTATCACAGGATTAGCAATGTGCCCACTGAACCCAGACGCTTCATGAATCTCCATGGCCTGCTGCACCGTTGCATTCTGGGCCTGCTATGCTGACTCACATTGCACCATTCTGTCCAACGCAAACACAGTGTTTAGTCAGCCTGAACTTCTGGAGGATTCTCAGGGAAAGTTAAAATGCATTTTCATCCCGGGGATGAGCATTTCCAACTCCACCTTCTACCACACATTTAAATAAGTTATTTTAAAACTTCAACAAAAATCTCTTGGCTAAGTTGGAAGTTTCCCATTAGCAGACTTCACTGAGCTATCAAATGTGACTGAAGCATTTTTTTTCTTTTCAGTTTTTTAGAATCCTGAAATAGTAAAAGTGGTTCTTAAAGGTATTCCCCACGCTACCAGGGAGCAGTTAAGCTTTTGGCTGTTATTACAAAAGTGTTCAACTGACTTTTATTTGAATTTCTTAGTACTTCCAGTTATTTAACAAAGTACAGTTTCTACAACTAATTCCCTCCCTCCCTCCATCCCTTCTTCTCTCCCTCCCTCCCTGCTTGTTTCTCTTCCTCTCTCACTTCCTCCTTCTCTCCCTTCCTCCTGGCTGGCTGGCTGGTTGTTTTTCAGTCTTTTTCAGTTAATAACATGATGTGTTCAGTATATCACTTTAGTACTCTGTCATCACCAAAAGAAACTGTATGAGAGCACTACTTCTCAGAGCTTGATGTGCCTGCCTGTGTCTCTAGTATGTGTCTTTGGATGTCCGTCATAGACAGGGGACAGGATCACAAGGCAGCTGGTCACAAAACACCATATGGCTGGATGAGGTGCAGGAGGAGAAAATCCACACAAAGGAGGGGATCTGTCACAGCTTGTCAGTCTTTATCCCCAGAGAAGCTCTGATGACAGAGGGTTGATGAAACGGCGTACATAGGGTCATTGAACATTGAAAAAGCATAAAACATGACTTGAAATTCAATATCAACTCTCAAGGGAAAGGGTGGACATGGAAGGTGCTGGCAATTCCATGAAGCTCAGCTACCCTGTGGCTGAGGAAAGATACCAGGAAAAGACATTGATAAGAGATAATTAAAGGTATCTTCAGAAAACCAAGAATAGTGACAGGTGCAAAGGATACTGAGGGAAAAAAAATGTGCCTAAAATAAAATAATCTCTCACAGAAGCAGATATGTGGAATGATAAAATTAACAGATGAAGTATCAGAGATGTGTTTCTTTGCCCTGCAACCTGATAAATGAGATAGATAAGGCTATTGAGGTGACCAAGTACTGCCCTTGTATAAGGAAGAACCCATGTCTATAATGTACGTCACCTATTAAATTGTGCTCAACTTATTCCTAGCATGTTTCTATAGGGTTCTGAGGTCTCAAACCAGCCATCATAAAACTGTTCCAGTAGAAGCAGGCTTCTTAAATGTAAGGACTCGCAAATATAGAAACAGCCATTCATTAAATGCAAATGGTATGCCAGCTACTTTAGGTAGTATTCGAAATCCATTTCTCAGCACCAGGTAACAACTCTGTACTTTAAATAGCTAGATAAAATTTTAAATAAAGCAGGTAATGATCAGAGAAAAGAAATACTTGCCTGGGTCGCAAAATTAGAGGAAGGTTCCAGCAATTATATGTTGTCATTGATATAACACCAATGACTCTGTGTGTGTGTGTGTGTGTGTGTGTGTGTGTGTGTGTGTGTGTGTGTGTGACAACCTATCCATGCTTGTAGGTATTTTTTGTTGCATCTTGGGTAAACTGTTTGAAAACATTCTTCCTAGATAAGCACTTTGGAAATAAGAAAATTATTAAAAGCATATTTATGTATTTTTAATGCTCTCAATGCATAGAATTCAGAGGGAGGGGAAGGAAACATTTACTGGTAAACCAATCATCATTTTCCTCCTCGTTTCGTATAAAAAATAATTCAAGTTTTAAGGTTTGTAGCTATCTCTGTTGGTGTGAAAATCCTTGCTGAATTTGTCACTCAGCTTATCTCTCTTTATGACCACAGGGAATCTTTTTTAGCATCAGGCTTTCTCCTGGCAGTGTCCTTTGATGTATGATCCTGAGATGAGGAACACATACCCTATATCAAAGCCCCAGGTCCTCTTCTCGATTTACAGATCAACTCAAGACACATTCTGCAGCTCCTTTTATGCTTTTTCTTGAAAGCATTCTTTCCTTTAGAAAATATGCCTATATAATGATGCTTTTGACGTGACGTCTAATTTTTAGAAGAGGTTGAAATGTATCTCGCTTTGTCTATTTGGTTGAAAAATAGCCATTCTCACTCCAAGCCTGTATTTTCTTGGAGATTTCTCTGGGTTCAATGTTTGGTCTGGATTTATAGTTTATTTTCAGATTAGTGATGATTGGCATAAACAGCTTGCAGTATAACCTGGGTCTCCTTTTACAGTGTATATTCTCTGATGATGGCTTAATGCACCTCTCAACAAAGTCAAATTATTATCTCACAAATGTGCAGAGCCTTTCACTAGCTCAACTTCCAATAATACGTTGGATGTCTATAATGTGATTAGTGATTGATATACTTAGAAAATTTGGGTGGTTAAAGTGGTAAACGAACAAAGTAGACTCTTTTCCTACCCAACCCCACACTTTATAATTTGTCATAGGTAGGATATCAAAGAAAATAAGACAAAATTAAGTGAGCATACCATTATAGGGCAGGGTGTGTTTAGATAGATGTTCATATCATGATGGTCCTATGAAAACCCAGAAAACAGAAACCTGAGAAATTGAGAGATTATTGGAAAAACACACAACCAAAAACCAGAAGGAGGAGCCAAAGCCAGGCCAATAAGGGAAGTGTGAGAAAGATTTCTAGCTCAGGCTGTAGTATATAAAATATCAGTGCTAAAGAATGGGGGCTCCTGGACTAAAACAAATCAGAATGAACTGTTGAGGGTAAGCACAAAAATAAAGTCTATAGACGAGGTCTCTGTAGACACTTCAAGTCCAGTTCCTAGACAGAGTCTCTACAGGTGGTTTATAGAATGACCCTGTCTAAAGTAACAAAAAGCAGGGCTGATGTGTGAAGTACAGTGCTGGAGGTAAGAAGGAGAATTTAGGTCCTTACGGCCAATACCCTTCAAGAGAATTATCTGGCATCTCTCCTTCTTTAGTTTTTGAAGATACAATGACAAGCTTTCTACATAGCAGTGTTCACATAGGATTCTTCACTGAGTATTGGATGGGGTAATAGGCGACTATATAAATTAAATATATTTTATCAAAGACATTTTACACACAACATAGTCCAACTCCATAGAACTGTTATTTTAACAGTTTATCATTAGCATAAACTATATAGACTTTTAGGGAGACAATAGAAAATATTGTGAGAAAACAATATACTAAAATATCTGTCTAAAAGTTCAGAATGGAGTTAATTTTTAAGAAATTGATTATACCTTTTGTCTTACAATTATGTGATATATACCCTCAAAATAATTAGCTGCTCTTTATGGTGAAAATCCATATGCTAAAAAATAAAAATTTCTCAAATATACAAAGTAAGATAAGTATCGGGCGGTGGTGGCGCACGCCTTTAATCCCAGCACTCTGAAGGCAGAGCCAGGAGGATCTCTATGAGTTTGAGTTCAGCCTGGTCACCAAAGCGAGTTCCAGGAAAGGCACAAAGCTACACAGAGAAACCCTGTCTCAAAAAAAAAAAAAAAAAAAAAGTAAGATAAGCATTGTTATAAAGATTTGGAGAAGACCTCTGCTGTTCCTTGTTCACATCAGCACATGCATTGATATCTTTGTTCAGTTCATGTGTCGGTACGCAGTCATGTCTACAAGTCATGGTGAGAGAGACTTCATGGGGGTAGTTTCTGACATTTCTAGGAGATAATTTCACACCAAATTCCGCAGTTCTCTGGCTCTTACAATCTTTCTGCCCCCCCCCTCCTGTTTTGCAATGTTCCTGGGCCTTAGTTGTAGGAGTTATACTGTACAAAAAATTACAAGCAACTAGTACTGAGAATGGGATAAATCGTCTTACCCAAGGAAGAGCTCACTAACTGGTTATCTAATACCAAATGGTCAGCCCTGAAAGCATGCATACAAGTACCTTAATGCAGATTAAGCAGGTTATATTCATGTATTTAGGAATATAGATACATTGAGATACACATATATAATTGTTTGTAACACAATTAATAGAAAAAGAGGCCATGGATTTAAGGCAGCAAGGAGGTGCATGGAGGTTGAAATAGAAAAGGAAAGGAGGAAATGATGTAATTACATTATAATTGCAAAAATAAGCCTCTAAAAAATATGTGGAGAAAAGAAAATGCATACACTATTGATGGGAAAGTAAATTAGTATAGCCATTATGGAGATCAGTGTGGATGATCCTGAAAACACCAAACAGCGACAGCTGTGTGACACACCTGTACCTGGTATTCAATAAGGATATCAAAGAGATACCTGCGCTTCTAAATGATTATAGCACATCATGAGAGTCGTGATGTGTACTCAACTGTGCTAGGCCTTGATGGGAGAATGAATAAAAATGTATTGTCTATTAATAATGTGACATTGTTTGTAAGAAACTGAATGCTGATGTTTGCTGTATTGTGGAATAAACTGGAGGAGATTATATTAAGTAAAATAAGCCAATGGACATAAATGCTACATATATTGGCTTAAATTGGGACACAATTAAGATTTATTTCCTAAGAGCTGAGGAGAATTCTTATGTGCATGCTACACAAATGTGAGGGCCAGAGTTTGGCTCCCTAGCAACCATGAAAAGCCAGGCATGGAAGCATGTGCCTATAGCCCTAGTGCCAGGCAGACAGAAGCAAGTGGATTCCTGGTTCGAGCTGGCCAAACTGTAGAGCCAACTTGGTGAGTCCTTTGTTCAGGGAGAGGCTGTATCTCAAAAGGTAAGATGCAGTTTAACAGAAGACACCCAAAATTAACTTCTCATCTTTCTGTGCATGTATGTGGATGTGTATACATGAATGTATATAATTGCATGTTTGTATGTAATATCAGTATATACAGAGAAATTTTTTTTTGAAAATTAAAAATATATAGGAATGGAGAAAAAGATAGTGGTTTGTAGAGTAAGGGATGTGTAATAAAGAAAAACGAAGAGTGGGGATGGGATAAACAACGCTAGCCATTTACATGGATGGAATAAATGTTAATGTGAAGTGAGATGTGAAGTATCTATAGTTCATAGGCATTTAACGTGTGTTTTATAAAGCAGCAGAAAAGATGAGCTTCAAACTTCCCCAAACAAAAAATTGATAAATGTTAAAGAAAAGGAAAATGCTAATTACTCTGATGTGCCATTAGATATTGTCTATATGGGTTTGGCTATCACACTGGGTCCCTCACTGAACATGGAATATAATTGACCAGACTAGTTGAGCAATAAGCCATCAGAAGTCACATGTTTCTACCAATACTTGGATTATAGGCTTGCCCAACTTTATAGGTGGGTGCTGGGAATGCAAGGTTACCCCCGCCCCATACTTGCACTTCAGGTGCTCTACACCAAGCCATGTCTTAGCCACATGATTAAGATTTAATGAGATATTTGAAGTATACTTTTATTTCATTTATTTAGAAGGAAAGATTATTTAAGCCACTATTTTTAAAAATCCACATTTCTTTTTTTCCAAATTTCCTAATAAATGCTACACTACTTTGAATTCTGAAAACATTAGAAAACTTTATGAAACAAATTATGTTTTGAAAATTTTGAAATCACATAGACAAGTTTCTTTTGTGTACAAATTTATTCAAATTGTTTTATTAACTTTGAACATTTCATTTTTATCCACTTTCCCACTTAAACAAAACACACTTTGGTCTGATGTCTACCAACAGAAAAAGAGAGAAAAAAAATATTTAAACAGAAAAAAAAATTCTTGGAGCAATGGAATCTCCCTCTTACTTCACTAATAACACCTACATATATTTTATTTTTATTATGTCTTTAGGGCAATATGATTCAATAGCTAATAAAGCATCTAGTTGGTAGACATAATTATCATATCTTAGTGAATAACATGGAGAATGAAACAGTGAAATTAATATTTTGTTAGAAGTTTATGTAACTTAAATACTTTTTCTATTAGAAATTTATTTTAACTTTTATAAGTAGGAAATGAAGGTAGTATACTATTAATGTTCTCAGAACAAAATGAAATGACACCAAACACTATATATTAAATTTATAAAAGAATAAATACTTTGGTATCTCAGAAGACTGTGACTTTATGGAAAAATTAACTCAATAGCATACTAATGTTTTGGATATAATAAAATACTATATTTTATTTCAAAAGCATTTAGGGGAGTTATAATTAATTTTAGAAATCACCTGCACCATCTAAATTTTGCTACTCTGGTATATTTTAAGTATTCCTAAAAGCAGAAGACTGTGCTGTTAGAGTATGGCAAATTCACTTCTTCCTCTCTTGACAACAGATAAAGAAACTGTAACCATGGAAACAGTAATGGGCCAGAGAGATTAGGGCCAGGCAGGAGATTAGACCTCTAAAAGCAATGAAAAGAGGTTCTGATTGGTTCTTTATTGAGACCTTATTTGAAGAGAAGTTACCCTTGAAAGAAAGCACAGAGGATTAGCATGGACCATATTAATTCCCCTATACAATATAAGAAGCTATTGCTTTGTTTCAAAAAAAAAAAAAAGATATCCTTCTTTTTTCATATGACAACCATTTAAACAGAGGGGTAAAAATTCTGTGAATCATGCTATTCCCAGCTTTGTCTGTGTACCGTATAAGTCTGGCCCAGCTGACTAAGAAGGAACTCCTGAAGGCAAGGGAAAAAAGAACATCTATCTGTGAGCACACTCACACTGCACTTCTCACTGGCATGCTTGGGATGAGCAGAAACCCAGCTTAAATTTGGTTATGACGTCATGTAGGAATGAGTTTTCTTGGGAGGAAAAAGATTTGAAAACTTCATTCATAGTTTCTTGAAATGTATTTTTATAACTTCCGGAAAAACTTCACAGAAGTTTTCAAAACCATCATTAATCACATTTGTAAAGAGAAAGTATCTAGTAAGAAACTCATGTTCTTTAAATTGATAAATACAGAGTTGGTCTGTTTTGAGTTGTGTGCTGCCTATAATAGATTTCCTGAGGAAGAAATCATTTGTTAGTTTTTAAGTTCTCAATTTACTGAAGTTAGAAGGTCCAACTCAATGGTAGGGATAGTTTTAAGTGGACAGCATTTTTACCAAACTGAATTCTGAAAGGGTGGTGCTTGTCCACCCTAACTGACAGTAATCAAGAGTGTGGTTTCTGGCTGTCCTGCAACACTGACTACTTTAAAACCATTCCATTTGGACAGGCTTGTTCTTTGCTTAGGTTTCATTTGAACACATATTTCTTAATTAGTTCTCAGGCTTAAATCTACTTTTAAATAGAATTATTCGTTATTTACTTTTAGACATTCTTCTTATAATGAAAATAATTGCTTATTTCATGTTTTACAAACTCTTTGGGGTGCTTTTCCCATAGAGAAAGTACCTAAAGGGAAGTGTGCAGATGATACTATCAGCTGTTGAAGAGTGGGGATTGCTTGAACCACACTGGACATTGCCAGAGGATGAAGATGAATTAAAAGGGCTGGACATAAGCATCAAAAAAGCCAGCAGTTCCTATGCCATCCACAAGGACAATGGGTCCATCTGATGTCTATGTCTCTCCTCTATTCCTAGATCAAATGTTGCACATACAGTTATAGACAATGAGCACTGTCTGTGTTGAGTGTATCTGTAAGCCTTAACCCAAAGACATTTTCCTGGACACAGGACACATGTTTCCATTGAACAAGAAAAGAAAAGAAAAAATGCTTGCCAGAATCTTCTTCACTGAAATGCAGGAAAGGAACAGAAAGATGTGAAGCACTCATATTTCTTCCTTGAATTGTTAGAGTTACAGAATCTCCCATGGGATGACCGTTGAATTTCCCACAATTAACATCATCTCAATAATTCATTCTTTGGTTTTCATTTGGTAACAGAGCTTCACTGCACAGCCCAGTTTAACCACAGATTTGTGGTCGTGCTACCTTGGCATCCTGAGTGCTGAGGTTAATTGTATGCTTAAGTCAGTCAGTCAGGACTTCATTTTTCCCATTGATGTCCCTTTTTCCACCCTAGAAATTTTATGTTTTATATATATATATATATATATATATATATATATATATATAAAAATTTTATGTGTCCCTTGATACATACACACATACGATATACAAACCAAGTTACTGATCATGAATTATAAAAAAAACTCTATATTAAAAATCCTAGTGTGCATGTAAATTTACTATTTATTATACATGAAATCAAGTCTGTATACTAATGATTTGGATACAGTTGTTTATATTTACATAAAGAATTACATCTTTACTGACTAATAAATACTGTAGAACATAAAGAGTCCTTTTTTAGAGGTGATTTGTGATTTGATTTTATAGTTATCAGTGTTGACAATGCCACTTTGAATAAGCAGGTAGTACAAAGGGGCAAAAGTTTAAGGTCATTTCAGAAATTGTTGAAATTTCTGTCCTAATATCAAGGCAAATTCGTTTTGTAAATGAAACTCAAGTCAGCAACTCAAGAAGGAAATAAAAAAAAAACCAATAGCCCAATAAAATCTAAAATATATTAAAATGATAGTTAAATGTTAAGTGATAACCTGCAGGGAAACATTGTCTTTGTTTTCCACAATTAAACTATTATTTTAAGAGCTTGCTAAAACTCTGCAAGTTCAGGGGAAACCATGCTTTCTTAATATCCAATAGTTTCAAGTCTGAGATGAGGTTACTTTGGGCGGTTTTCATTGGACCTGCATGGCATGTTACCACGCACAAGGTGAAGTGCATATGTTGTATGTTCAGAATTAAAGGATGCAGACAAGTCACTATTTGCAGCCTGGGCAATTTGCAGTCAGAAACACCTCAGATTCATTACACACTTGACTTTAACTTCAATTCTGACCATTGTGCTTTCTGAAAGCTTTTACTATTTCCCAATATTTTACTACCCCTGCATTCAAATAGGTGACCCCACTGCAGTCACAAGCCACAGTTAAGAAGCTAGGTCACACAGACGTCATTCTTTAAGCACCCCCTCTCTGCCCTGTTTTGCTTCGTGACCTCTTCCACACTGGTATTCCAGTGATTTCTTCCATAACAATGTGTACATTCTTAAGCTTTTTTTTTTTTTTTTTTTTTTTTTTATTTTTTTTTTTTTTTTTTTTACTTTGGTAGAGGAAGCCTAACCAAGGCAAATGGTAAGCATGAGCTAAAACAGCAAACTGACTGTGAAATTTGAAATTTGCCCTGGGATAAAGAGACGATATTGAGGACAAATAAGCAGAAGAGTCATATGACCAAGTGTGTATTTGTCTAAGCTTATTCGAGATGCAGCACAGAGTGTGTGCTGGCAGAAGGTGAATTACAGGAAGCTGTAGTCGCTAGGAGACACTTGTGATGGATCTGCTGAGCAGGCACAGGGCAGGGATAAACACGTCAGAGTGAGCACAACAGTGAGCATGTGTGTGCGCTTTGTGCAGTGGGAAAATCCTAAATGCAGCAAACAGGAAAGTTGGGCATAGATGTACACTTTGACTCACAGGTGGTACGTATCTGACATGAGGAACAACCAGAGGAGTGGTCTAGGAGTAGAAGCAAGCTGAGAAGATGGAGAGAATCTGGATTCTCTATGCTGCTTTAAAGCGTCTGTTATGCTGAAATCAGGGAGATTTTTATGAATCTTTCCCTCTCTTTGCTCTCAGGACAGATACTGTGTATCAGATGTCAGGTTTTTCTCTTCTTCTCCCAATTCTGCTCTAACAGACCAGCTTGCAGCCAATCTTCTATTTGTTGTAAATACTCTGTATCTCTAGAAAAAAAAATTATACATACCAAAAAGTAAACAAAGGATCCACGGAGCCAGAAATAACTCAAAAACTTCCTCCCATTCTCTAAAATCTCTACATCTTTATGTGACAAGTAAGAATTTCACATGGAAAATCTTTCTCAAATCATTGAAAAGTGAAGAATCTCCTTCTTCTCCACAGTCGAAAGGATTTCTTTCACAGATAACCAGTTTAGTCCACAGCAGGAATACTGACTCAGCCAGTTCCTGCACCAAGTAAATGCAATCAGAGAACTAGAGAAAAGAGTCTGCAAAAGTCAGTTCAAAGATAGTGTAAACATTAGCCATTATGATCCAGATCTGTTTTTTTAATACCCTCTTATATTATGTAATATTTACATGTGATGTAGATTAATATACCTAAAATTAAGTAATCAAGAACACAGGTTGCCTTAATGGAGTGAAGATTACAGGTGAAACAAACATCTAAAATAACCAAATTTTACATGTTTTTGAAAAGATCGACTATGTAGTTTCCCCCCTGGATTTATAGTTATTTGTATTCATTGAACTAGCTTAGTAATATTTAAATGGAGAAGAAAGTGAGTTTTCAAGGAGCCAGTGCACCAGGAGTTTCTGTGTTAATGGTCCTTACCAGTTATTCCTGTCTCCTGGGGCATAACTGCTGTCCTCCCCACAGCTCAGCTTCATCTACATCAGATCTCAGGAAGAAGCCTTCCTAGCAATGAGGAACCTGATAATATTTAAAAAATAATACATGGACCCCACAGACACAGAATGTGGTGCTTAGCCAACAGTGAGAACTGTGAATAAAAACTGTGTCTGCTGAAACTGGCTGGCTGATTAGACTTTCAGTACTGTGGAGAGGTTGGAATGTTGCAGGTCCAAGATGCCAGTTACCTGATCTTGGGCTATGTCTTACCTTCTGGAACAGACATTCCTTGCCCACTTCTGTGTCTGCACTAACATTCTGGTAGTAATAATAGATAGAAACCTTTAAAAATCTATTAACTTAGCAGACTGCTAGCTACCATCAATCCAAAAGCTAAGAATATCATTAGAGAACATCTTGGGTCTATAGAAAAGCTTCCCCCATCTTGCTATAACCACCTCTCTGATCTTCTCATCAATGTATGTTAAATTTGCCTTGATTTATTCATTTCTTTTTTCTATAAAATTATAAAACTTCGTGGAACTGCTTTCATGTTGAAACATGGAACATGGTCACTCAAATTGCTCTAGAATAAACTATTTCTTATTGCCTAAAATGGTTGTGTAGAGGCAACTGTGTTGTTTGTAGTTTGAAGCTAGAAATCATCTGTCAAGATGAAACATTTTCTTGATTCAGGAAGCTGAACAAAAGACAAAACATCCACCAAAGATGAATTATGCATTTACAGGCACACCATAATTAGGAGAAGAATGACGTTGGAATTTATAAGTGACTCAAATATCTGCAAATCTATTTTTCCAACTCTAAGTGCTACAGAGCACTTCCTATGAGCAGCAGTTACTAATTTCTGTCTTAAATTTAGGGACACTCTAAAGTAAAGTGCAAGTGTGTATCTTTATGTCTAAAAGGATTTTTTTTTATCTCTCCTTGCAGATTATTCATGGCAACTGCTTCAGTCTTTAGGTAGTCCCTATTCAATTGAAAACTACATATTAATAGCATTATATTTCATTGAAAACTATCCCTGTACACTTACGGAGTACACTGTGATATTTTGGCCATATGCACTGTGCTGGATGGCTTCATGTCAACTTGAAACAAGTGGAAGTCATCTGACAGGGAGGAGCCTCAATTAAGAAAATTCCTCCAAAAAATCAGGTTGTAGGCAAGCCTGTGGGACATTGTCTTAATTAACGACTGAGGTAGAAAGGCCCAGCCTTTGTGGATGGTCATCTCTGGGCTGGAGGTCATGGGTTCTATAAGAAATCAGGATGAGCAGGCCTTGAGTGCAAACCAGTAAGCAGCAACCTCCAGGACCTCTGCATTAGCTCCTGTACCCAAGTTCCTTCGTTGTTTGAGTTCCTGCACTGACTTCCTTTGATGATGACCAATGATGTGGAAGTATAAGCCAAATAAACGCTGTCTTCCACATCTTGCTTTTGGTCATGGTTTTTCATCATAGCAACAGTAACCCTAATTAAGAAACACACAGAGCATGGCATGGTAATACCAAGCTAATTGCAAATCTATCACCTCACTAATTTGTTAAATGCGACATATCGAATGTACTCTTTCATAGTTTACAACATAGAACACGTTATTATAAACTATCCATCTTTCTGTGTTCTTCCATGTAATATAGTTTAAAATCAATCCCTCTAAGGCAGACCTAGAGAGGAAACTGCAGTATGAACACACATTCAATAAAGTTGAGTGCAAAGAGATGTAACTATGGTGACTGTCACCTGAGGCTGGAGATGGGGAGGTGTTGACCACTTGGTTTTACATTGACCATAAGCTCTTAATTTGTTGCTTTTAATTGTTTTTGGTCCTCTGTAATGATATAAATAGGTTACTCCAAGTTGCATCAAAAACAGCATAAGGACACTCTGAGCAAATAAGGTTTTGTCGTTACTGCTTGTTTTCCTGTAGCTTTTAAGGAGAATGTCGGTGTCTCATTGGGTTAATCTTAAAAGAGCACCTTCCAGTCTATGTCAGTTTGTGTACAACTGTTTGTTCTGTGTCTTTTCTGTTGTCAATCACCTTTCACCTATGAAATCAGTAATTAGGAGAATTATAACTTTTCCTTGACAGAAGAAATCGTGTGTTTGCCTGGCATCAGGTGACTTCCCTATTTATGATAATTATACATAATCGCATCTCCTGAAATAATGAAAACCATAAACAAAACAATCAACAGCATTTGTTACATCCCTGTGAGACTATGGCCCTTCTCTTCTGTTTCAACTCCTCAAAAAAGCTAATTGATTCACTTTGACAAAATTGTAACTAATTTAATTTTTTTATATAAACATTTTGTTTTAAATAAACATTCCGAATTGTATGTTTTACTTCAAATATGGACACATGAATTTTTTTGTTCATTCACTCATTTATTCATTTACTTACTCAACCCTTGCCTCATTCCAGAAAGGATTTCAAGAAACATCATTAATTATATACAATAATTTGTTCTACCATCCTATTGCCAATATATCTCTTATTCCGAATATTCCATCACTTGATCTCATAAGAAATATAATACGTTTATATAATATTGTATTGACTTCGTACTTCTAAAGCAAATCCTATCCAGAAATTACATATATATTAAAGATTCACATTATCAGGGCTTTGTTAAGGTAGATGGAGAGACCCTACTGCATAGCTTTTTTCTGATCTGCGTGCAGTGGTATATGCTTGCCCATGCATACATATCATACACACACACACACACACACACACACACACACACACACACACACATTGATTTTTTTAAACATTAAAAAAATTGTATTACCCCAATGCCTTTCCCTGCTATTTTTTTTTTCATTTTTATCATGGATTTAAGGAATAATAAAAACTGCATATCATACAATAAAATCATATGTGTTATTGATAAGTCACTGATTCAAAAGCCTAGAAAATCTAATCTAGCCTTGATTCTATTTCAGATGTTATTTGTAGACTGAAGTTTCTCAGACCTGCCTGGTACCAACTGGGCAGCAGCTGTTTTTATAAAATAATCACTCTGAGGCTTAATATTAATTACAAACTATTTGGTCTATGGCTCAGGCTTATTGCAAGTTAGCTCTTAAATCTTAAACTAACCCATTTCTATTAATCTATATTTTGCCATGTGGTCATGGTGTTATACTGGTCTGCTGGCATCTGGCTCCTTGGGCAGCTGGATGGTGTCTGCCCTGACTCCACTCTTCATCTCCCCATATCTCTGCTTGGATTTCCCGCCTGGCTCTTCTCCTGCCTTGCCATAGACCAAAGCAGCTTTATTTATTAACCAGTGGGAGCAACACATATTCACAGCATACAGAAAGACCATACCACAGCAGTTATTCTTCTTATTAGCCTTTATTAGAACGTATTTGATGTTCTTGGCTATGTATGTTAAGTTCAGCTCTGACTTCATGCCTGATTTCCACTATAGCACAAGCACTTCTGATGATCTCCTCTTGTTCCTCCTTAGCCATCCCAAGCTCCAGCATCCTTCCTTCTGCTCCCAGAGATGTGGTCCCTGTCTTGGTTTCTAGTCGCTTTGTCCGTCTGAGCTGGCGTCCACCTGCAGAAGCAAAGGGGAACATCCAAACCTTCACAGTCTTTTTCTCCAGAGAGGGTGACAACAGGTAGGTACCATCAAAAACTTCAGCTTTTTCCTTCAACACTTTTAATGTCCATGAGAGAAATTGATGGCATAGAATTTGAGGAATACCTGGAAGAATGTGTGAAATCTTTACTCTGTTCCTCATCCAGACTGAATGAATTTGTTTACTTTGTGAAAACAAGATAACTTGCAAAATCAATCAAAATCATTTACACAGCATCCCTGACAAAGTCAAGGATACAAATGACTATATAATTTGGGTTTGTTTTTTTTTTTTAACTGATACAGGAAAGAATTATCTGGATATCAAGAGAATAAAGTATTAAGAGCCACTGTGACTAGTCTTATCTGAAAAAATACAATGATTTTTCTGACCTTTAACAAAGAAGAAATATTAACTGCCTTACAAGGTTTCTGTTAGGATTAAATTAAGATCAAACATGTAAAGGTCGTAGCACAGAGTGTGTTGTTTGATGAAAGTTATTTGGTGAATATTATAGTTGGCTAGGTAAAAATGAACTCTGCTTTTCAAGTTGCAATTCATTGTTTGTGGTTTTTTGTTTTTCCAAAGCCTTTTACTCTCAGAATATTTCAGGATGTTGTGGTTTTGAAATGAGACTTCTCAGTTTGGAGGCCATACTGAGTAAGTTCCAGGTGAGAAGTAGAGATCTGTTTCCTGGTACTCTAGTTTCTCATGTGTATGTATGGCTTCAGTGAGGTAGGAATCCTTAGAAGTACCCGAGGACCCTCAGGACAGTTTTGAATGTCAGGTGATTGTTTAAGGTGCTTTAGAATGACTACGGAAGAATTCCATTCATGCTGCTTCTCAAATGCTTTGTTGTTGTTGTTAACATAATTAAATTATATCTTTTAAAGTTTCTGCTTTCTTTTAAAGTTTGACCTGGCTTTAAAATAAAAAGGGAAACATATATACACAGGGCATGTGTTTACTAAGACCGCTCATTGAACGAAGAGGCAGACATTTGTGTCGGCCTTTCCTGTGCAGTGATTGTCTCTCTGACTTTATGAGGTCTTAGGAGAATTTAGGTCTTGGTGTGTGCACTTATGAAAACTGGAGGCAGTAATCCTCCCAGTTATTTTTCATGAGTTTATATGGGTTTCCTGGAGATAATTTAATTTCATCATTCCCAAACTATGCTGACTGTCTACTCAAATACTATTATTTCTCTTTTTTCTGCATTTAGGCTAATATCATCTATTCAATTACCCAAAAAAACTTCTCAGGTTACACTCTCCCCTTCCTGGTTCTCAACATTGTTCGTTATCAGGACTAATACGTCTACCTCAACCCAAGTGATCCATGCCTTTTTTATTCTGTCAGTCACTTCATCATCATTTACTCAGTCTCTGGGAATAGTTCTGCAGGTTCTAATAGTCCCCTCACTGTATGTAGTTAACGTTATGAAATATGGGTTGGATCACCCACTCCTCTTTTAAAAATGTGAACAGTCATACATATAAATGTAATTAAATGTAAAGTGTAAAGAAAGAGAGAGTAAAACTTCCGAAGTCTTTTGACTGGAGAACTCCAACCCTAATCTTTATACAGGCAAAGGTTTTTTTAAAAAATATATATAACATACAATGGATAAAAATACGTACTCAATATCAGATGGTTAGATCTGGAAATGGTGCTACCATTTATCAGTTGTGTGATTTTTGTATATTCAGTTTTTATAAATGAGAGACAAATAACAAATTCCTTTAGAATAGATAAAATATTTACTTTTCCAGAATATTAAGAGAAATAAGTGAAGGATTTCTTATAGATTAGTCATGGCCCACAGGAAGAATGAAGGGCTGAAAAATAGCAAGCTTAGAGACAATGTGGAATAGAAAATTAAACTAATTCTAAATAGATGGAGGGAGATAAACAGGAAGAGGAAGAAAGAAAAGAAGGAAGGCAGAAACTAAGGAATGGAAGGAATGAGGAGTTAGGAAGCTGATTTTACTGCTATTACAATTTGAGTAAATCACTGTTTTCAAAATGTTCACAAGCCCTTACTTTTAAACACTGTTTGACCACGCACTCTCCTTTCAATATTTCCTATCTTGCAAGCTGAACCCTTGCAATATTTCCTATATTTCCTATATTTCCAATATTTCCTATCTTACAACTTCTCATTACTCACTCCTATAGTGGCACCCTAAATCTTGTCATATAATATCGCTATTATATCCATCTCAAACATCACCCCCTTGACTCACTCTCCAGACCTGTATCTTCCCAACTTCTAGTTAACTGCTTTCTTTCATCAAACATTTGATTTCACAGGGATCTACAAACCATTGGTCCTGGTGTGATTTCTCTGCCCTACAGTGTTCTTTCCCTTCATTTATTAGGCAGTTAAAATTTCATGGGTAACTACTGTGAACACATGCTAATATGTAGCAGGGTTTGTGTATATGTACCACATTTTCTTAATCCATTCTTCAGTTGAGGAGCATCTAGGTTGTTTCCAGGTTCTGGCTATTATGAATAATGCTACTATGAACATAGCTGAGCATGTGTCCTTGTGGTATGATTGAGCATTCCTTGGGTATATATAGATTGCCCAGAGTCCAGGGAAGATGCTACATCCAGCGTGGGGTATCTGAGGGAAAAAAAAAATCTATATACACTATGCTCTTATGTCTGTTAATTTTATTCCTCTAAGACAAAATTTTATCTATACAGCTACAGCTCCGTCAGGCCTTCAGGGCAGGAATAAATCTAGATACACCAAGCTCTTTGTCCATCTACTTTATTTCTCTGGGATAAAATCCTGTCTACATAGCTTCAGTTCCATCCTGACACTCAGTTCCTCTTTGTCCTCTTTAACTGGCCTATATAGTTCTGATAACAACTAAGCTCTTTTGCTTCCAGCCTCATCTTTGTCCTCTGTTTCTTCGCCCTCCATCTCTACTTGCTCTCTACTCCTGGCTCTGATGAACTCTACAAGAGTTCTGCCTTACCAACTACAAAACCTCTGTGTTTTTCCCTTCTCCCTGGTCATGCCATTCTTTCTGCCTCTACAGAAAACACCAGTCTCTTCTTTCCCTCACCAAGTGTTTTCTGCCTCCTCAGGAATGTTGCTCCACCCTATCTTCCACCTTGATATGTAAAAACCTCTTTTGTTCTCAGTCAGTTGCTCTGGAGAGCCACCAGGCCTCAAGACAAGGGGATGGTCTGAACTTCATTTGCACAAGAAACAAAGCTATGCATCTACCCCGTTTGGCTTTGCCTACATGACCTTACCCAAGTACTGGCCTGAGCAGGAAGTTTACACACATTCTATGGGAATTGTGAGCACAAGAAATTCACAAGGCACAGCTGAATATTAAGCTGTGTAACACCAAATCGACCATGCTAGATGGCTTCCCACTTGACTGACCCTTGGCCTGGTCAAGGTATAGCTTTAATACACAGCTGGACTCCTTATAGCATATTCTTGTGTCTTGCCACAGGTATATGCGCAAGAGTGGTATAGCTGGGTCTTGAGGAAGATTGATTTCCAATTTTCTGAGAAACTGTCATATTGTTTTCCAAAATGACTGAACAAGTTTGCACTCCCACCAACAGTGGAGGAGTGTTCCCCTTCCTCCACATCCTCTCCAACATTAAGCTGTTATCAGTGTTTTTGATCTTAGCCATTCTGACAGGTGTAAGATGGTATCTCAGAGTTGTTTTGATTTGCATTTCCCTGAAGACTAAGGATGTTGAGCAATTCCTTAAATGTCTTTAGGCCATTTGAGATACTTCTGTTGAGAATTCTCTCTTTAGATCTGGACCTCATTTTTTAATTGGATTGTTTGGTATTTTGATGTATAGTTTCTTGAATTCTTTATACATTTTGGAGATCAGTCCTTTTTCAAATGTGGGGTTGGTGAAGATCTTTTCCCATTCTGTATGCTGTCATTTTGTCTCATTTACTGTGTCCTTTGCCTTACAGAAGCTTCTCAGTTTCAGGAGGTCCCATTTATTAATTGTTGTTCTCAGTGTCTGTGCTACTGGTGTTATATATAGGACGTAGTCTCCTGTGCCAATGCATTCAAGACTACTTCCTACTTTCTCTTCTATCAGGTTCAGTGTAACTGGTTTTATACTGAGGTATTTGATCCAATTGGACTTGAGTTTTGTGCATGGCAATAGATATGGATCTATTTGCAGTCTTCTACATGTTGATATCCAGTTATGCCAGCACCATTTAGTTGAAGATGCTTTCTTTTGACTTTCTATGTTCTTACTTCAAATTACTTGAAACTAACATGGGCAAATAAAACATGCACTGAGACTGACATTCTCTCAAATGAATGTAGCAGGCAGAAAGGTTCAGCTATGCTCACTTGAGTCGCTTTAAATTCGTAGGTAGGAATCTCGTATTGCCTACTAATACTGCCAGCTGTTATGTGATATTTATGTCAGCCCCCGTCACACATGTTCTTAATGACATTTAGTGATTTTTCTTCTATTCTCATCATTTTAATACCTTCAGCCCTCCCTTACTCACAATCAACACTTTCTTGAAAAATCAGAAATGAAGGTCTACAAACTTTTCTGTTTCCCTTAAATAGCTGGGTGTATCTTTAAGTGTATAATGTGTCTTTCCAGAAATTTCTAGGGAAAAATGGCTTGTACTTTTTCTAACCAAATAAAATCTCCAAACATACCAGAGTTCATTTTTTTTTTTTTGCTGGCCGTCTACTGCTGGGCATGGGGCTTTCCTTTAAAAGATTCGTATACCTGTTGTGCCCAGATCGTGACCCCCCAGAGAGACCACCAAAGACAAGCATGCCAGAATGCAAAAGCAAGGTTTAATTCTGGATATCTAATACAAGCCTAGGCAGGGACTTCGTCCAATACATCCAACGCAGTGGAGGCTGGAGGAAGTGCCCACCTATCTGCAAGCTCAGTTTTTAAAGGGAAAAGTCACAAGGTTACATCATTCAGGGGTGCTAGTATGGGTACAATTCTGATTGGCTCGCTTCTAGGGGCTTTCTGGAAATCATGGCTTAATCTTACTTCTAAAGGAGTGGTTGCCCGCCACCATTTCCCGTTGGCTGCCCTCAGGTGGGGACATTTTTGTGGTCAGTTACCCTGGAAACCAGGGAGAGGACATTCCATAGTCCAGCAGGCATTACCTCATGACTACCTTGTGACTGTACTTTTACACTTTTCCTGGTTTCTGGTAACTGGACTGACTGGTTTTGTGGGGGTATTGTGTTCCCCAAAATATTGTGTATGCTAATAAACTTATCTGGGGTCAGAGAACAGGACAGCCACAATATGAAACAGAGGTTAGGCAGTGGTAGCATACACCCTTAATCCTAGCATTCCAGAGACAGAAATCCCTCTGGATCTCTGTGAGTTCAAGGCCACATTGGAAACGGCCAGGCACGGTGATACACACCTTTAATCCCAGAAAGCCACACCTTTAATCCCAGGGAGTGGTGGTAGAAAGCAGAAGGGTATATAAGGCGTGAGGACCAGAAACTAGAGGCATTTTGCCCTGGAGAGGCCTTTGGCCTGGAGAAGCATTTGGCCTGGTTAAGCTTTCAGGCTTCAAGCAGCAGTTCAGTTGAGACCCATTCTGGATGAGGACTCAGAGGCCTCTAGTCTGAGGAAACAAGACCAGCTGAGGATCCAGGGAGGTGAGATAGCTGTGGCTTGTTCTGTTTCTCTGACCATCCAGCATTTCACCCCAATAACTGGCTCAGGTTTGATTTTATTAATAAGACCATCTAAGATTTCTGCTACACTGGTTTCAGTAACTAATGGCCTATTCCTAGAAGGAGAAACCTTAGGCCTTAGTTTTTGGGTGAAAGCATTTTGGTCTTATTTCTAAGATACCTCATTTTGTCTCACATACCCAGTAAGACTCCATTGGAGAAAATTAACTTTTCCTTTACAAGTAGTTTTCAGTTGGAGATAGCTTTTTGGTTAGGTATAGGAGCTCCTGTCTACTTTCCCTTCTCACTACTGGCTTGGACCTGTGTAATCTCCATGTATGCTACCACAATCTTTGAGGTGATACGTACATTATCCCTGTTGTGTCTGGGAGGACATGTTTCCTTGGAGTCTTCCTTCCCCACAGGCTCTTAAAATCACTCTGCCCCCTGTTCCACATAGCTCCCTAAGGTCTGAAGAAAGGAGTTTGATGAAGACATCCTATTTAGGGCTCAGAGTCCCAAGTCAAGCTCAGCACATTGTTCAGTTGTGGATCTCTGTATTGGTTCCATCCCCTCCAGGACGAAGTTTCTCTGATGATGACTGAACAAGACACTAAACTATGGGTATAGCAGAATGTCATTAGGAGTAATTTTATTGCTATGCTCACTTAGCAGAATATTATTTGATGTTCTCCTAAGTCCATGGCCTGTTTAGTTTCCTGAGAAACCCAAGCAATGTCAATCACAGGTTCTATCATATAGAGTGGTCCTTAAATCCAACCAGATAACTGTGGGTACTCCCACAACATCTGTGTCATTATTTTACCATTGTATCATAGAGACAGATCACCAATGTAGATGGAAGTGATTGTAACATGGTTGGTGTTTCCGTTTCTCTTCTAGGAATGTGCCAAGTACCTTAAAGTAAATTGAACATTAGTCAGTAGTGGTGAAGGCTCTACTTATGTCCCTGCTCAACTCCTCTGTGTCCAGTGGAATATATAGATATTGTCTTCAGCAATAGGGCCCTACCATCAGTTTCTGAAGAACAAATAATAGTCTAACAATACAATTAAATGTAACCCATTCATGACACTGGAGGTTCACTGAGTGGCAAGAGATGTCTTGTTGGGGCAGCCTTGTCTCCCTCATTATTTGATAATGTCATTTAGATCTCTTTCATCTGTGTATATATTTCAAGAAGCTTCTACTGTATTAGGTTTCCACATAACCCCTCAAATGGCCCCTAGTGTTAGCTGTCCCTCCTGTATCCCTTTCTTTACCCCATTTTCTCTCCCCTTTTCCATTTAATCATCCTGTTTAGATTCCTTCCTTTCTCTCCATAATTATATATTCTAATTCTGTTTCTAATTCCAATTCTAATCCTTCCCTGCTACCCAATCCCTTACACTGTGGATATATGGATTGTAACATGTCTATCAAATGCTAGAATCCATGTATGTTTTAGTCACTCTTCTGTTGCTATGAGGATCAACCATGCCCAAAGCAACTATTTAACTAGGAGCTTGATTACAACTTTAGAGGTTTAGTTCATTATCATCATGGCAGGAAGCATGGTGGAATGCAGGCAGACCCGGGAGCAGTAGCTGAGAATTACATCCTGATCTGTAGACAGAGAAAGAGATTTTGGCTTGGCATGGGCTTTTGAAATCGCAAAGCCCACGCCAGTGACCCACTTCCTCCAACAACACCACACCACTTAATCCTTCTAGTCCTTTCAAATAGTGCCACTCCCTGTTGACTAAGCATTCAAATATATGAGCATATAGGGGCCATTCTTCTTCAAACCACAACAAATGAGAGAATACACATCATATTTGTCTTTTTGAGTCTGGGTTACCCTACTCAGTATTTCTTTTCTTGCTCAATCCATTTACATGTGAATTTCATTCTTTTTTGAACAGCTGGATACTATTTCCTTCTGCAAATGCACTATGTTCTCATTATCTATTTGTCTATTAATGAACATCTAGGCAGTTACCAATCTCTGGCTACAATGAATAGAGAAGGGGCAAACACTGATTATAGTATGGCTGTCACTGGTTTTGTCACTGGTGTCCAGGCATCTGGGGTTGGTATGATTGTGATTTTAGGTATTGATATCTGGTATTGTTTTTGTTTGATGAGTTTTCTACGCCCTTGTTTCTGTTGGCCTTTCGGGTTCTTAGGAAAGTGTGGTGACTGTTTGGTTGCCTGGTAGAGATTGCTTCAGAAGGTTAGTGGGTAGCAGAAAAGAATATAGATAGCCTAGGAGAAAAACCTGAGAGGGGCTTCAAGACAGAGCTAAGTTTCTTTGTACTTAGAGGAAGGGACAACTTGAATTTCAAGAAGTGGTGGAAGAGAGTATCCTGCAAGTATGTTTCACTAAGGCAAAGAATAATGTGAAATGATCTGTACTTTTCAATGAGGCCAAACATAACCCTGTGTACTAGATCTTGTCCATTCTTACAATATAGGTGCAAGATAATCTATCATATATCAGTTTCTCCTAATCAAGGAAAACATGTTTATCAGTACATAAACACAGAGTTGTATTTTCCATTGTGATAAGTTCCCCTTTCACTCTCCTCTCTGCCTTCTACACATTGTCTCCTGTCCCCTTTCATAATAGTTTACTAAATTACTTAACTTCGTTCCAATGTCTCACACTGTCTTCTAATCATGAGCTTGTTCTTGGTGTTTTATTACAGCTCCTTCTTTTATCATTGTTCACCAATGATCTGGACGTGGCTAAACGGAAGAGTTAATGTGTGTTCCTCACACCACCTGACCACCAGCTAGTTTTGCCACCTCTGAGTAGCTCCCCTTTCTTATCACTCATCTTTCATTTGCTTTGTGTCATGTCCTGACCTGTGCTGTGCTGCTCTGTCATCACCATTACCATGCTTTTCTTTGCTTCTCCCTCCAGAGCTCTCTAGTTTTTAAATACGAATTACCCCAGGACTCATCCCTGGGGATCTTTTTGCTCATGTCTTGCCTTTATATTCTGTGGACCGGTTCCTGCCTTAAAAATCTCTCTTTCTCTGACTTCAACTTTTACCTGTGATCTAGACTCCTTTATCAAAATTCTCATATGAAATCAATTACTAGTATCTTTTGAACAAAATCTACTTTGTTCAAAATCTGCTTTGTTTCAAAGCTAAAATTTTTACCTAAATACTTATAATTCCAGGTTTCTGCCCAGCTAATTAAAATTTTCATTTTTCAGTCCAACTAGGTCAAAAATTTATTGAATAAATCCCAAATAAGTTCTTTTTATTGATACCCTATCCCTAATTGTCAATCAAATCTTTGTACTACAATCTAAGTATAACTTGTATTCATCAACAAATACTTGTTTCTTGCTTTAAAATAAAAAAAGTTATGATCTGGTTTCCAGCTTAGTGTTAGAAATCAAGAGGTGCATAATGTTTTAGCTTTGGTATGTACAATACATTTAAAAGTCAATTAGTCAATTAATAAAACACATACTGAATTCTATCACTATTACACCATCTTCATTTATGTATGCTACTTTCCATCATACCATTACAAAATTCTAGGAAGTCAGGTCTTTTTAACAACTAACTTAATCTTTTAAGTCATAAATTGAATTATACTTTTTTTTTAATTTGAAAGCTTTGGTTGACTGCCTTTCCTTTCAGGTTAGCTAAATCCTTCCTGTTCTAGTCCCTTGTACCTTCTCTATTCCCACCATTTAATGCTCTTATTAGTTTTCAATTTTCCTAAATATACCTACAATATCTTTCCTGTATTTGCTGTAATGTGCACAGAATCATCTCCTTGAGCCCATACCCACAACTATGTAATTTATTCCCTAATTTCGGCTGACTTTATGCTGAATCTCACCTTTTTATAAACATATTTCCCAATCCTTTGCACTCACAGTCACCTTTTCTTATTCATGCAGTTTATTTATTTATCTTTTATTTTGTTTTGTTTTGGTTTCGGAGGTTGAGGGAGACAAAGGAAAAGATGATCTTGCTGTGTTACCTAGTATAGTCACAAACTCCTAGGCTCAAACAATTTTCCCAACTCATCCCTCCAAATATCTGGGACTGCCACTGTGCCTGGATGCTTTGTCTACTCTCTATTATATGTATTTATATTTTTCCTTAAGCTTCTTTCTCCTACTAGAACATAGATTTCCTGTGAGGGCTTTTCTTTGTTTTATGTCTTTTGATTGCTCTTCTTAACACCAGAGACAATATCTAAGGCACACCAGCACTAGTTATGCTTTAAATTTAAGCCCTAACTGAAATGTCAATTACTACATGAAAATCTCTACAACCTTCCAAGTCAGAATTCATCAATATTTCCTTTATATCTTCCTTTTTGTGTGTGTGTGACTGAATTAGTGTGAGAGCATTTACTACCTTTTGTCGCATGTAGCTAGAGTTTTCCTGCCTGACCCACAGTCAGGACAAATCTCTGTCACCAGCCAGTCCCACAGACACTCAGACCCAACCAAGTAAACACAGAGACTTATATTGCTTACAAACTGTATGGCCATGGCAGGCTTCTTGCTAACTGTTCTTATATCTTAAATTAATCCATTTCTATAAATCTATACCTTGCCACATGGCTTGTGGCTTACCGGCATCTTCACATGCTGTTTGTCATGGTGGCGGCTGGCAGTGTCTCCTCAGCCTTCCACTTTCCAGAATTCTCTCTTCCTTGTCCCGCCTATACTTCTTCCTGCCCTGGCCACTGGCCAATCAGTGTTTTATTCATTGACCAATAAGCAACATGTTTGACATACAGACCATCCCACAGCACTTCCCCTTTTCTTTTTTTTCAAAAAGGAAGATTTTAACATTAACATAGTAAAATTACATATAATATGGGAATTTGGGCGTAGCTTCTCTTACTACTTCCTGCTGGAGGGGGGCGCTGTATCTTATGGGGACACAAAGAAAATTTTAGGATTATGGAGTAGTCCATGAGGCTGTATTGTCTGAGCCAGTTGCCTTCAAACCGTTCTGGATGTTGGATCATCTGGGCCATGGTGTCACCGGAGACCTTTCAGGGGGTCTTGGCTGGTCAAACCTGATGTATCTTAATCTGGAACAAATCCATAGCCTCTGGCTTTCTGTGGAAACAAAAGCAGAGCTTCCTTTCCAAAGCAACATATCCTTACATCCAAATTTTGAAGTCAAGGTACCTTTAAAATATACATTTTGGCATAACTCAACAGCTTTTGCAATCAAATGTTTTTCTTCAGTTACGAGTATCAAAGAGAACATAATCCAGATTCTCTGTGTGGTAGCCATCTTTATGAGGCTTATTTTTTATATTACCTTGAGCCTATTGCTTTAAACTGCAGCATTCTAAGACTGAAACGGCACTATGGCTGCTGGCTCCGCCCACCTCAGCTTCCCAACATGGCCATGGTACATTTACCACCAGCTCTGGGAGCCTTTGTGGGTCTATGCTTCTATCAAAGCAGCGTGTAGCCCAGAAACCTCTTTTTTTTTGTTTTGTACTAGCAAAGGCTTAATGTGCCACTTGCAGAGGCCTCATTCCCGCCATACTGCAGGTGGAGCGCACACGCCAGGAACCCGCCATAGTAGCTCATACACGCAGGCTGCCGCTAACTTGAGAGAGACAACTAGGAACTGTTTTTAGTTCCGTTTTAGTATCTTATTTTTACGCTTTCTCAGGTTTTAAGTGGAAATTTCTGCCCCACTTTGGGTGCCATTTGTAACTAGAGTTTTCCTGCCTGACCCACAGTCAGGACAAATCTCTGTCACCCGCCAGTCCCACAGACACTCAGACCCAACCAAGTAAACACAGAGACTTATATTGCTTACAAACTGTATGGCCATGGCAGGCTTCTTGCTAACTGTTCTTATATCTTAAATTAATCCATTTCTATAAATCTATACCTTGCCACATGGCTTGTGGCTTACCGGCATCTTCACATGCTGTTTGTCATGGTGGCGGCTGGCAGTGTCTCCTCAGCCTTCCACTTCCCAGAATTCTCTCTTCCTTGTCCCGCCTATACTTCTTCCTGCCTGACCACTGGCCAATCAGTGTTTTATTCATTGACCAATAAGCAACATGTTTGACATACAGACCATCCCACAGCAGTCGCACTATATTTTTTTGTTACACCCATACAGATTGTCCTACTATTGATTGAAACTGAACTCCACACTGCACAGAAAAGCACTAATTAGATCTTATAAAATAAATTGGTAGAATGACAGTGTCATATTCTTGATAGAGTTTCTCCTAGCCAATATGATAAATTGTGGAGGATGGAAACACTGAGTGCTATTCAATGAAAACTTTCTTAATTGAGAAAAAGAAATTGATACTGAAATATGATTTCAACATCCCAACTCATTTTGTATGTTTTAGCTTCTCGCTAGAGCAAATACACACCATATGTCTCTGAAGGTTTGGCAGTGCTATTTGTTTGTATATGCAGGTTTATTTGGCTCCTGAACACAATAGTACTTTAAAAGATAGAGGATTTAACATTTGTGCGTGATGAGCAACAACTCTGTCAGACAGATTACTGTAGCTAATGTTGTCATTAGTCTGTCTGACTGGTTAATAGTATCAGAAATGCAAGTGCCACATTTAACTTTTTTTTTAAAAATCCTGCTCCTCTTGGTGATTTCATCTTATAATTCACAGAATATCATACATTGCAAAGCCTGAAAGCCAAATTTCAGAGGGAAAAAACTGTTTTCCCAATATCCACTAGTACCTAGAAATCTTTAGAACTAGAAGTGATCTTTGATATCTCAACCTAACTTTCTTCTATGTAAGCATTCAGAGACTGGTACTCAGAGAAGGAAGGGATTCCTAGGTCCAAGGCCACAGGGTTGGCACCAACAATGTTAGCAAGCATTTACCAAGTACTTACTACACTAGATTGTAGGGCAATCATCTTGTGTGTATGTGATCCTTAGTAGTGTCCACAAGAAAATATTACATAGATAAAGCTAGAAGCCCACATTTCTTTTATGTAGCTAGTAAGTTAAAAGGACCAGATTTTAATGCAAGGTGGAGTCCATATCAGGTTTCCTCAATCCTTTTCTTTTGTAGTGAATCAATGAGAAGGAAGAAATGTTTGCTTTCTTGATACTCACAGAACCATGACATACATTTCTCTTCTATTTTTCTCTACTAAATTTTCAAACTCAGTGGATAATTTGATCTGTATATTCATTTGTCTTGACTTAAAGACATTAGCATATTTCCTATATGTATAAAGAACATTATAACTTTTATTTAATTTTCTGGAGATTACTTATGAAGTTTGTCACAGTGAAATCAAAGTATAAAAGTTATACAGTTATAGAATTGAATGTTAAAAATTTGAATTCTGTCCCAGAACCTTATAAGCTCTGTTGCCTCGGATCAGTGAGTGGTTATTAGTCTGAAATTACTAGTAGCATGTCTCTCTCTCTCTCTCTCTCTCTCTCTCTCCTTATTTTATTGAGTTATGATAGACTGGATAATCATATAATGGTTGCTTGCACACTGAGGAGTACAGACAGTGGTAGTTGCTCAATCCCAGCATGGTACCAAAGCTTCCAGGATAGTCTGGTATGGGTCCACTTTGAAAGGCTGAAGAGCTGGAGTCTGATATCTTCAAGTGATGGCAGCAACAGTAAACACACTCCTAGCAGAAGAGGGTAGCTTGCACATACCTGCAACACTTGCTGCTTTTATTCCACTGTGGACTTTACTTATTGACAGTCCTACCATATTTCTTCATTTTACTTTCCTACATGCTGTTTCTAGAAAACTACCCACAGACACACCCATATCATTGTCTTATTAATTTTCTACTTGTCTCCTAATCTCATGAATTTGGTAATCAAGATTAAGCATAAAAAAATGTGATTTGGTTCCCAGGTGTGTGGTGACAACAATATTTGGTATGTAAAGTCATGATGAATATTAAATGATGCTTATAAAAGTACCTGAAACATTAGCTTTTTGCCCATGGCAACAAAAGCACACTGTTCTTGTTAACTAGTTCCATATATAAATCATTGTGTGGCTTCAAAAATTAAAATAAATGAAATACAGGGATATTTCCTGACTGTTACTTAGAGGGGAATTTATTGCTTTCATAAGCATTATCCCATTTGATCTCCAGATAATGTAGTTATGATAATTTCCATTTTACAGGGGAGCATGTTCAGAAAGACTGAGAAATAGTGCCTAAGGAGCTTTCACAGTAGTAAAAAGTAGAGCCAGGATTTAAACACAAGGTGATCCCTTTACCATATGCACAAAATAAGAGATATTTCCTATAAAAAGCTACATGTAAAGTACAGTAGGAGTTCAGATGAGAGAATTAAAACATTCTATGAGCATCATTCAATTTAATCCTCACAGTAGCCCAGTGAGGTAGTTAGATAAGGACTGGTATCTTCATTTTGCAAATGAAGCATAGAAGACTCCCAAGACACCTCAGATGTGTTCAAGGTCACTTTCTGTTTTGCAATAGAACAAAGCCTGGGCCAGGTCTCCATCGTGCAGCACTGATGTTTTATATGGCTCTGTGCTGCCTCAGAAACCTGTGCTCACTGCCAAGGATTAGAGACAAGGTTTTTATGATTGACATGGAGGATTCATTTTAGAATTCACTGTGCATTACCTTTCCAATATGATGTTTACATATTTTCCCCCGTTCTTCAGAGTTGAGGACTCTGCAGCTGATGAAGCCTGTTAACCATGAAGGGGGTGCATTGTTATGGAAAGAGGACAAACCTCATAATCCAAAGCCCGACAGTGACCCAGGCACAAAGCTTGGCAATGCCAGCCCTCCTCTCGGAGCCTCTGCTTCAGCTTAAACTGTAAAGCAGCCAACTTTTTTTTTTTTTAACGAAAAACATTTCTAGGACATTGATTGAGAGGATGATGATTTCATACCTCCAATGGATGTAAAGCATATTGAAAACTAAAGCATGCCATCTATAAAGGCCATATGTAAATTAACCATTCTTCATTTAATCAGCATATGTTGAACATGGCTCAAAAATTCATCCAACACTGTATTGGAAGTAGTAGAGACACCACAGCTCCTCTGGAAGTCTTTGGAGGATTGTCCTACCAAAAAATGGCTTTGACTTGGGTTAGATTTTGACCTACAGGGATGGCTGTGACTGAGAAGTGGAACTTAGACCAGAAGTCAGCTGCATAGACGCCACCAGGATTGCAGCAAGCCTTTGCAGAAGTCAAAGGAAGTAGTGATCCTGGCTGAAAGGAAAGGTGCTAGCAGAGACAATGGTGGAGATAAACTGGATTTATAAATTGGAGATAAATTGGATTACATATGAATACAGAAGGAATGGAGAGAGGGGAAGAGCAAGAGAGAGAATAGAGAGGGAGGAAGAGAGATGGAGAGAAGGGGGAGAGAGAATAGAGAGGGAGGGAAAAAGGAAGGGAGAGGGAGAATGCACCGTGTTGGTGTATTCTTTTTATTTTATTTTTATTATACTCATCTCTTTAGAAAGAAGGTCTTCTTATGTATCCTTGGCTGGTCTAGAACTCACACAGAACACACTAAAGTCTAGGCTTCAAACTTAATATCCTTCCCTGTCTCCCACTGCCTGCTTGCTGGGAATACCATGACCACTTCGCAAAGATAATTCAAACTGCAGAAGCTTTTTGTAGTTCTGTGAGATTAAGAGGCCTGAAAATTCCAAGTTTGCAAATAGTGAAGTTAAATTCAGTTTTAAGCATGATGTATTTGGAATAGATTTACCACATTCTGTAACAGGAATGTAATGATTCCCTTTGAAGATAGTAACCTGTAGCTCAGAAATGCTTGAGCCAGAGAAACCGGTAAGTAATCTTCCATGTGTGGGTGTTTACCGTGGCAGAGAAGGAAATCTAGGCTCACTCGGAAACCAGAGTGAGGTAGCAACTCGGAACCAAGGTCTTTCATCATGAGGACAGATGCTGAAACTAACCAAACTAAGCAATATAAGTAATATGAAAGACAACTCTTTCTTCCCACAACAATATGTTCAAGTTCTTGCTCCTAGCATGTGTTCCTGAATTCATTTCCTGGATGTATACTAAATATTAAGGCAGAGATTGTAGTAAACATAGTTTTTAAAAGCCTGGAACCAGAGCTGTGCCTCTCACAAGTCAAGAAAAGGAAAACAAATTTTAACTAATATCTAATAGAAATTGCTCTGAAAAAATGAAAGCAGACAAAGAAAAAAAAAAGAAAAGAAAAACAGCAACAACAAAACCCTCAATTTTTTTTTTTTTCAATCCGGGTAGCCGGTAGTGACTTTTCTTGAATCTTTTTCCTCCAGGAAAAAAAAAAAAGCATTAATTCCAAAAGTCTTTGACAGTAGGGAGCACATCATTTGAATATAATTTTTGGAAAGATTTATTTTTATTTTATATGTATGAGTGTTTGTCTGCATGCATATATATGCTGCATGTGTGTCAGGTGCATGCAGACACCAGGGGAGAGCATCAGCTCTCCTGGAACTCAGTTAGAGACAGTTGTGAACAGCCATGTGGGTTTTGGGAAGTGATCTGGGTCGTCTGCAAAACCTCCAAGTACTATTAAATGCGGGGCCATCTCTCCAGGCCCCATGGTTGGCGGTTATTATTGCTGTCAGTTGCGCCATATGCCAGGAAACAACATAGAATAGTTCTGAAATATTTCCACCGCTGTGCTTTTAGTCTGTTTTTCTGATACTACCTCGTGCCTCCACTGGCCTTGAACCCATTATCTTCCTGTCTCAAACTCTAACCTCAGTGCTTGCATTACAGGCACGAACCACCTGGTCATGTTGCACTACTCATACTCACTAAAGGAACAAAAATGAAAATAAAGTGGATAACAAGGAGCTGCTAAAAATATTTTCATTAAAATACATAGTTTCTTCACTACAAAGGAACTAATGTAATTCTTCTTCCTGGAAGCAACTAATTAGGTACTTGGCACCTCATGACAGCATTTGTGCTGAACCATTATAACTAAATGCTAATGCCCAGCACATTTAGCTAAGGCAGAATATATTTATATAGCAGAAATTGTTAGTTACAAATAAATCTCTGAAAGCAGAATCGTTTAATCTGCAAACTCTATTTATCTCCAAAGTATAAAAACACAAGTTCTGAATCCAGTGAACCTAATGCCAGAAAAACCAAAAGAAAGCAACAACAACAAAAACAGCTGCAAATAATAATAAAAAAAATGATTGCTTTTTCTGTTGCTAACAGAGAACGCTCGACTGGAAAGTCTTCTCTAAGTGCTCCCACTCCCTGGTTTTTCAACAGCACAGCCATTTCCAGGAAAGTGAAGGAAAAGATGAAACAGGACCTTTTCAGATTAGGATGGAATGTGGAATTAAATACAGATTTCCAGAAATTTCTAAAGCAATAGATGTGTGGAGATTTTATGTACATAATCACTTGGGTTTTTTTTTTTTTTTCAAAGTAAGCTATGTACTCACTCAAAAATTATGGACCCTTAACAGCCCCACCATTCTCTATGCTCAGAAAGTATACATGGACTTTAGCATACATTCTAATGCCATGGCATATATGCTGTATTGGATGTACAGACCAAGCATAATGACAATGCAGAGAGACACTGTTCAGTGTGGCTAGAACTAGGAGAGAAGATGGTGGGACATCGACAAGACATTGCATTTCAGTGGGGTCCTAATTGAATTTCACTGGACACAAGATTTTGCCAACCACAAGAGGAAGTATGAGTTGAAATGTGGTAACTACGGGCCCATCAAAGGCACAAAACATGAGAAGAAAGCAGAGGAGAGACAGCAGAATGAGTTTGGATTCATGGAATGAGCCAACTTTTCACAGAGGAATGTGAAAACGGTGCACCACACTGTGAGGGTCTCTAGGTTGTTGCAATGAGGAGATATTGTATAAACTACAGGATGAGGCAGGACACAAAGCTGTGGGTACGAATTAACAGATGACATATGTTAACAAGCAGAGTGCCAGGGAAAAGCAGCAATAACTATGCAAGTCAATGACAACAGCAAAGCACTGGAAGAATGTAGCCTCATATTGCAAGCACCAACTACATCAGGACCCGTTTCAAGACATGAGGACTTGTAATCAAAGTAACCGGAGCAGACTTAAGGCTCAGTGCAAATTTCCTGAGCATGCTCCCCATGCTATCTTGTTCGCTTTGTACCTAAAAATGCAACAGTGTTTAGGAGTTAATATGAGTTATTGGGAGAAGTCTCTTCCTGAGTTTCCTCATTTATCAACCCCAGTAGCACTCTCAATATCCCAAGCAGTCTCAATTCTTATTCTCCAGAGGGAGAAGAATTCATACCTGTTCAGGAATAGAGTCCCTCCTGCCCTGGGGTGACTGAGCAAAAACAAAGTACACCTTTCAGAGAGGAGAGAGGACAAAGCTGTATGGTAATGACAAGCCCTGCCTGGAGGATCTGGACTTAGAAGGCTTGGTATTGCATCTATTCGGGAACAAAGCGAGGGCTGTCCCTGTCCTAGGATAGGCTTTCTTGGAGTCCATCCTCAACCAATGTTCATTCTTTTACAGTTACATTCATTAGATGCAAGAATTTGTGTAAAGGTGTAGCTATACGTAGAGCTGGGTGAGATGGAAAGTCCACAGGGTCTTTCAGGTACTCCTACAGAAGGGGCTCCTAAGGGAGCCCATTCCAGCCTGTTAAAGCCAGCTATGATGATTTCTTTTTTCCCAGAGCTGCATCCTTCTGTTCTCTGGTTATCTCATCCATCTCCTGTCTATACTTCAAGCTTTCTTAATTTTCTCCCCCAGTGTTCCCAGTCTTGCCATTTTACCTTAACAACTGCTTTAACACTAGCTGGCCATTGTAGCATTAATTGCTATAATGGTCTTTTAATAAAAAAAACCAAGAGCCAGATATTAAGGTAAATGCTGAAAAATCAGAGAAACAAAGGAATAAGCCACTGCCATGTCTTACCTCTAGGACTCCTTAGCCTGAAAAGGCTTCAGTTCCTGTCTCCTCACACCTTATATACCTTTCTCCGCTCAGCCAGCTCAGCCATCACTTCCTTCCTGGTGCTGGGTTTGATGGCGGGTGTGCTTCCCAAACACTGGGATTAAAGGTGTGAGATCTCAAGTGCTGGTATTAAAGGTGTGTGACTCCTAAATACTGGGATTAAAGGCATGTGCCACCACTGTCTGGCTCTGTTTTCTCTCCTAGACTGAGTCAATCTCATATAGTCCAGGGTGGCTTTGAACTCACAGAGATCCAGATATATCTCTGCCTCCTGAGTGCGAGGATTTAAGGTGTGTGCCACCACTGCCTGGCCTCTATGTTTAAGCTAGTGACTTGTTCTGTTCTCTGATTATCAGGCAAATTTTATTAGGGTACACAATACATCACCACAGGCCGTGGTGGCACACACCTAAAATCTCAACCACCAAGACATCTAGACAGGAAGGTTGCAGTGATAAATGCTGGGCCAGGCAACATAGTTGGACACAGTCTCAAAATTAAATAAAAAATAAGATTTTTTCCATAAAGTCTTTTTAAAAACTGAGTTATAGTGACATGTTTGCAAAGGTGCAAGTTTATTGTCCCTTTGTCAAAGTGGGTGATTTAGAAACTGCAACTTGCCAGGGAATCTTACAAAGGTAACCCAAGGCAGCTTTGCCTGGGCAAGAAATAAGTGTTCTCATTAACTAACTCCTTGTTACCCTCTGGTAATAGAGAGGGCAAGTTACCTACTGTTGCTTTCTAGCAAGAAGAATCAGGACTCATACTTCATTCTGAGGGGTTTCTAAGAGCGAATCTATGGTGGATGGATTCTAGAAGACATAGGCTACTTGTTTCCTCAACTGCAGCCAGATGAACTCCACAGTCCACATCTGAGTTGAGACAGAAGTGAAGTAAGAAGAGTTGGTCTGACAGTGTGTATATGCTGGTGCAGATTGCACCGGAACTGTGCAGGCTTCTACATTTTCAGTTCTCAGGAGAGCATTCATTGAAGGTCAGTGGAGCCTGGGTCCCTTCAGAAGAGATCTAGATGCTGAGAAACAGAATACCATCATACAGTGATGGGGCGAAGACCTCACATCTCACATTCTGTAATTTTCAGGACCTCTGTGCATATCTGCTCATCCACAGAGGAGCACTTGCTAGAGTGACAAGATAGCAATTGTTAGTTAGTTAGTTAGTTAGTTCTACTCCAATACAGACATGCTAAGATCCAGCTCCTTAAAATGGTCTATTAGTCAGGACCACAGAACACAAGCTGCCATTCCAAACTCAGAATCTACTTACCATTGGAAAGTAATTTCCCATAGTTTATTCACAACCATAAAAGCCTGGAAAGTGTTATCAAAAGCCTCCTGACATTCAGTTTCCAGTTTGTATCTTAAAAAAATTATGAGGGATGACATGGCAGGAAATGCCATTTTCCTACAATGTAATCTTGACTGTGTATATTGTATATACTTACTGGATATAATTTTCCTTGTATTAGTTATAAGCATTTTTAATTTTAGACAAAAAGAGAGGAAATGTGATGGTATTGTGTTCCCCAAAATATTGTGTACCTTAATAAACTTATTAGTATCCTTTTAGCAATATAATGCCACTGCACTATGACCACAGGACTCAGAAAGTCAGCTTGGCAACAAGAGCCCAGACACTGTGAGGAAACACAGATGTCACTAGACAGCAGGGCTATCGCACTGAGCTGAGGGACTCATATTTCCTCTTGGTGTCTGTCAGCAAGTTCCCACCTTCTTAGGAGACTTACCATGTTCACTAGCAGAATATATTTAAAAGCAGAAGCTTTAGCTATGACCATCTGCTAAGTATTCATTTAGTTTTCAGAACAATATTAATCATATGGACAATCCTTTCGGTTGTTGTTAGAGCAGGCGCAGACTGTACACTGCTTCTCCCTAACTGCAGCACTTACTAACTACTCAGATCTGAGGTTCCAAGTCCTTAGTGACAATCTCTTTTCTTGAACAGCATACAACTTACTTCTCATGATGCTATGATACTATTTTGCTATCATAGTAAAATAAGAACAGAAACTGACACTAACAAAAGATTCCATATTGCTTGCTGGGTGTCATATTTTTCTTCGGTGGCATAACTAATTCAGTTATTTAATTCTTTCACACTGTTTGTGTACAGTGCCCATTTTACCACCCAAGGCAACTGGGGAGCTGGTAAATGAGAAAACCAAAAGCTACCTTCCCAGATTCAGTCCAGCACAGACATACATTGTCTGTTTGACATTTTATTGTGATTTTACTTTGACATGGTAAGCAGATTTTTGAAAAGTGACACATAAAATTGAAATGTTAAGTGCAGGCCTGTATTCAAGGCGGAGGCTGGAATGTTGCCACAAGTTGAAGATAACCTGGCAGACATACCGAGTTTCCGGCAAGCCAGTGCTACAAAGCAAGATATTGTCTCAAAACAAAGCAAAGCTAAAGAAAATCTAAGTTTTCCAATTAAATCACTGCTTAAACAAACTTTTGCAAGTCTATACTGAAAAAATGCCAATCCATGCAGCGACACATAGGCAGTTGTTCAGGGGAGCATCCACAGGGCTGTCTCAGATCTGCTTGCATAGCAAGCATGAGCTATTCCTATCTGCATGATAAACAATATCCAGCAAACACTTTCTGAAATTGCTTTATAAACACTTCATGTGAGATTGAAGTATCAGTTATCCCTATCAGCCAGTACTTTAATTTTTTTGAGACAGGGTCTCCTTATATAATCCTCACTGGCCTGGAACTTGCTCTGTAGATCAGGACTGACCTCAGACTCAGAGATCTGCCTGCCTCTGCTTCCTGAGTGATAGAGTAAGAGCTGTCCAGGACAGACCAGCCTCAATGACCATATCTTGCATTTATGTATAACTACAATTGCTTTGGAGAGCTAGTCAAATGTTGATAGATATTATGGGAACATGAAATATTTCTGTCCTACATTAATCACTTTTCTTTGCATGTAAGTGATATTTTCATAATTTGATCTGGGGAATTCTTAACTGATCATATTCAAAATTTTCTGTCATTTTTCTGTTTCATATTCTCTCTCTCTCTCTCTGTCTCTCTCTCTGTCTCTCTCTCTCTGTCTCTGTCTCTCTGTCTCTCTCTCTCTCTGTCTCTCTCTCTCTCCCCCCATCTCTCTCTCTTCCCTCCCCCGTGTGTGTGTGTGTGTGTGTGTGTGTGTGTGTGTGTGTGTGTGTGTGTGTTTTCCAGTAACCATAGAGGCCAGAAAGTGGCACTGAATCACTTGGAGCTGCAGTTTTAGGCATTTGTGAAACACTTGATATGGGTTTTGAAATTTGCCCTCTTGTCCTATGATAGAACAGAAAGTACTTTTATCACTTACCCATGTCTCCAGGCCCTCACATCCACTTTTTAAACTTTTTACTTTGAATAAGCCTATTCAAAGGCTGTAACAACAAGATTTAATACTTGTTTTACCCAAGCCATTTAGTAGTTATACAACAGCATCAATAGTGAAAGCTTTCCTTTCCTACTAATAGCCAAGAAGTCTACTTATTGTTCAAATCTCATCATTGTTGGCAACTACGTTATTGAAGATCTACAACAAATACCATTGTATAATTTATAGTACGTGAGAGACAAATCCACTCTCACAGTGATTTCCAATTTTTGCCTTAAAGACATCATGTACACCAGCAAATGTAACCATGGCCCAAATAGATGCCTTGTTTCCCTGATGCTAGATTAAGAGGGTGGAACACCACATGTCACTCCTTCTAGCTGTGAATCCTTTGGGAAAATGTATCCCTAAATCTCACTTAATGCTTCTATAAAAGAATGACGATCAAGCAAATCTGTCTATACCTAAGGACTCATGAAACACTAAGTTACAAATTCTACAAAGGTCACAAAAAGAAACAGGACAGAAAACAGCCACATCCATGTGCTTCACCTTAGCAAGCTGTACACAGGACATGGAATCTGATTAAGATGATTTCATTTTCTTTCTCAGCAGTGATTATTTTTATTTTAAATGTACATATTTCTGGAGTACCCTATGATAATTTGATGCATGTATAATGATCAAATGAAGGTTGTTGGCATTTTTATCTCCTTAAACCTGTTTTATCATTTTTGATTAGGACATTATAACTATGCATATTTATGAGGTATAGTGTGATATTTCAGTAAATCCGTACAATGTGTAGTGATCAAAAAAGGTGAATAAATAGTTTTCTCTCCTTATCATTATATTGTGTTTAGAGGTACTGCTATTTAGTTACCTGTTGCTGGGATAAACACCACGACCCAAAACAACAGGAGGAGGAAAGGATGTAATTCACCTTCCACTTTTAGGCAGGTATCTTGGAGGGAAGTCCAATAAGAACCGAAGGAGAAACTGGGTTGACTGTCTTGTTTTCTGGAACAATCTGTTTCATGATCAACTTGCTTTCTTCTACAGCCAAGTCCCACATACCTAGGGCTATGCACATCCACAGCGGGCTAGACCCCTAAGACGATATCTAACAGACATGGCAACAGAACTAACCAATTAAGGCAGTTCTTCAGTTGAGGTTCCCTAGGTCCAACATACTCTTGGTTGTGACAAATTGACAATAAAACTACCTAGCAATAAGGCTTTGAGCACTTCTTGGTTATTCATAAAATACAGGTAGGTTATGAACAGTAGTCACACAACTGTGCTGCAAAACAATAGAGTTTAGATTCCTGAGTTATACTTTGGTGACCTTTAGCCAGTTTCTCTCTAACTCTCTTACCTCCATGTTTCCTAACCTCTAGTATTTTGTAATGAGATTAAATTTGATTTTTCTTAAAACTTGACATATTAGAACATATGCTATTTACCTTTTTATATCTGGCTTATGTTACTAAACATAGTATCTAGTTTCAACCACTTTCCTGATGACCACATTTAATTCTATTTGTGGCTGAATAATGTCAATAGTGTGTATGTGTGTGTGTGTGTGTGTGTGTGTGTGTGTGTGTATACATATATATATGTGTATATATATGCCATGATGGACATCTAGGTGGGTCATATCTTAGATATAGTGAAGAGTGCAGCAATAACTATGGGAGTGCAGCTGTCTTTGTATTTTGATTATATCCTTGGAAGTAGAAGAGTCAACTTATATGTTAACTGTGAATACTGTTTTTGCAGTGACTATATGGACCTTAGTTCTACTCCTATTCATTCAATATTATGTTGGTCTTTTTGATAATAGTCATTATGACTAGCACCAATGACACTTGGATTTTGATTTGCATTTCTCTGGTGCCCAGGGAAGTTGGGAAGTTTTTCAAAATATTTTCAATCATTAGCACTTCTTTTGATAACTATTTTAATTTGCCCAGTTTATAATTAGACATTTTAGTTGTTACTATAGGAGAAGGAGCAGGAGAAGAAGAAGAAGAAGAAGAAGAAGAAGAAGAAGAAGAAGAAGAAGAAGAAGAAGAAGAAGAAGAAGAAGAAGAAGAAGAAGAAGAAGAAGAAATTTAGATCTAAGGTTGAGCTAACTGGTCTCTACTGGATCCTATTATGAGTGTAGAAGTTCAGAAATCACCATCTATGCCCTTGGAGGTTTTGCCTTAAGAAAACAGCTGAAACATTTAATATGTAATTAGACAAAAATAAGTATCAGTTTAAATGTCTCAAAGATAAGATAAAACCTCAATGACAAAATTAACATGTACATAAAATCCCTGTGAGAAGTTATAAAAACCTTGTCTAGCAATAAAATGCATGATACAATCCAATAGTTTCAGAATTTCTTTTTAACTTTGTATAATCAATTATGAACTAAGGGTCAATGAGCACATGCAGAAGGTCTAGAAGGATCCTTTAAAAATCTTTCACTAGTTCTCCTGGTTGGATGTCGGTGTCACCACTCACAGAGTTTGTCCTTATTTACTGTGCGCTATCAATCCCATCACTGTCTGTAGATCCATTCTATTCCAACAGGAGAAAGGTCTTTCATAGTGAACAGGTGGACACATGTAGCTATAGTTTGAAGAATAAAGCAAAGGAACATATGTGTACTATTATTTCTTTTTACAAAGAGAGAAATGTCATTTCTTCCTGTAACTGAACTTAAAGTAACCACAGGAGCCAGAATGCCATGCATAAACAGATATACATTTTGTCTGCATTTTTTCTTTCCCAAAAAAAAAAGGAAGGAAAAGAAAATGCATGAATGAATTGTTGACAATACTAACAACCACCAACTTGTGGAATAATTTAGACCTTGATTTCTCTCTTCAGCTGGATTTTGCCAACTATGTCTGCTCATGTAGATTGCAAACATTTCTTCTTATTTCATTAGCCCTTTCCTTGTCATGACTGTTGAAGACTAGATTCCAGACTGTCAAGTAACAAGACTTTAGCTTGCAAGTTGCATTGAAAATGCTGATGGCTTGAACTCTCTCAGACTTTGCAGTGTCTTCTTGTGGGCCCTTTGCATCATTTAGTTTCCAGAACAAACCTTGGAATTCCTGAATTTTATCCTAGGGTCAACATTAAATGAGTAAGCAACCATTCGGTTGCTCATTATCCTTGTAAACCAAACAAAGTTTGGGCTAATGCTTTCATTTTAAGATAATATTTCTCTTCAACTTGATTTCCTAGGGAGCGAGCTTTGAACACAACCCAGCCTGGGTCCCTTCAGCTTACTGTGGGGAACTTGAAACCAGAAGCCATGTACACCTTCAGAGTTGTTGCCTACAATGAGTGGGGACCGGGGGAGAGTTCTCAACCCATCAAGGTGGCCACTCAGCCTGAGTGTGAGTATGAAAATGGAAGGGCGATTTTAAAAGCATTTATTTCCATCTACAATATCCTTGCTTCCGCTCCTAGAAATTTTTGAGGTGACAATATGGAAGGGAGATCTTTGTAGCAACACATTTTACTTGACCACTTTTAAAAGTGAACTAACATTTTAATGAGACAGTCACCTTATTCAAACTATAATGGGGAATTACAAACTGGGAAGGCCCAAGTCATCCCCATAACCTACACGTTTATCTTCTACGAGGCAGATTATCCTATCTAATACTATTCTATCCTTATCTTCTTCCATTAATTTTTCATATATTTGTTGTTTTTCCCTTTTTTTGAGACAGGGTTCCTTTGTGTAGTTTTGGTGTCTGTCCTGGATCTCACTCTGTAGAGCAGGCTGTCCTTGAACTCACAGAGATCTGCCTGGCTCTGTCTCTCGAGTGCTGGGATTAAAGGCATGCGCCACCACCGCCCAGCATATTTGTTATTTTTCTATAAGGAGTCTAATATTAAAGAATGGAATAGAACTTTTAATCTCAGGAACTTATTAAAAAACTTAAATATGCATCAAGTATATTCAAGAAGCTGCCAGAAGATGAACCGTGACATTCGAAATATGGGCAATTGCTACTATTGGCTACATCATCCTCTAAATCTAATTACTACTACATGATCACAAAGTAAAGGAGCCGAACACTCTAAAAACTTAAAATTTAATGATTTCTAATTTAAGAGTTCCAAAGAAAAGTATTCCTCTGCTTTGTTAAGCATTACTTACACATTTTCCAGATTGTTTTAGAGAATGAATTACTGATCAGCAGTTTGCCAGCTTAAATTTAATGAAAACATGGTAATTTAAAAGTTAAATTCATTGAATAAGTACTTATAACAAAGTACATTGCATTGCATACTGAATTCCAGCTCCTTTCCAATTAATGCTGTCTATTGTATTTTGGTTCTTACTTATTTTTTTGAAAATCTGTTCAACTTAAAACTAATTTGTCATGCTTTTGTAAGAAGGTGACATACAAATTAGAACTACTTCAGCTAGTAAAGGTAAAAAATCAGTCTTTGAAGTGGCGGACTTCCTTGGGACTCTGATGTCATCATGATGAAGCTAGAGAGAGTAGATTATACCATCTGAGTAGTGATAGATGATTGACTGTTGGAAAGACCCCGGGTTTTCCTTCCTGCTAGCCATGATTACAGAAAGCATATTGGGTAATCATCCATGAAAGGAAAAATGAATAAGCCTTAATATTCATGTAAATATTCGCCTTATGAAAACAAAATTGCAGATAGTAACTTCAAAAGCATAGTAATATATATTAACTATACTTAAAATATATAATATATCTATATGTTTAATTATGTAAAAAAAAATCACTTATGATTGGATTGACAGTTCATGCCTATGATCCTAATACCTGGGAAGAAGCTGAGGCAGGAAAGTGGTCACGAGTTCAACTACAGACTGAACAATAGTTTGAAATTATTTTTCAAACAGCACAAAATAAGCAAAGGAAAATAAAACAAATCACTTAACCAAACCTACATTTGATAAAATATGCTCTACCATATTTAATGCAAAATTTAAAAGTGAGAGTAAATTATTATTTATGTCATACCTAAAACTTAACAGTGTAATACATACATACTCATAAGTACATAATATATTAATATCCCACTTTCCCCAGTATATATATATATATATATATATATATGTAATAATATATATGCAGCACACTTCATTTCAAGCATACTAAGTATAAAAATACCTCAAAATTTATAAGTAGAAAGTGCTTGTAAATTATTATAATATTGAAATCTAAACATGACTCCTTTTTTGGTTTCCTTTCTCTTTTTTTTTTTTGTTTTGGTTTTTTTCTTGTTTTTGTTTTTGAGACATGGTTTCTCTGTATAGTTTTGGTGCCTATCCTGGATCTCGCTCTGTAGACCAGGCTGGCCTCAAACTCACAGAGATCCAACTGGCTCTGCCTTCTGAGTGCTGGGATTAAAGGCGTGTGCCACCACCGCCACCCACCTGACTATTTCCTTTTAAAATATAGTTCTATGGAATATCTGAATTATTCATATCTATTTTTTCATATTTAATCCTAACATTTTCTACAATTATTTTCACATACTGTTCAAGGCTAACTGGTCATAATCATTTTACATTTCTGATAAACCTGAATAAGTCAGCCTGGCTCTCTAACCATGAACACCATTTTTTTTTTCTTTTCTCCAAAAATTCTTTTGAAGCTTCCTACTTTAAAAGTTGTTTTTTGATTTTTGTTCTTGTTGTTTGTTTGTTTTATCTTATGCTTTACCTAAACACCAATGGTTTGAAATCATGGAACAAAATATATTTTTGACTATGACTGCTAACAGCAGCACAACATGACATTTTAATGTGCTTATTACTTTAAATTAACATATATTACTATGTGTTCCCACAGACAACCTTAAATGTAGAAGACGCAGAGAGTGGCATAAAATGTACAATTATAATTTCTGAATAGCATCTGTGTACCTAATAGTATCCCAGACCATTTAAAGCACTCAGGAAGGAACATGCATGCAACTTTTTAGCAGTATTTACAAATCTTGGAAACATCCTGAAGAAATCAACAGCACAATATGTAAAAGTAAAACCTCCCCAACAAAAGAAGTTACAGGAAGTTGTTGAGTGGAACACAACCAGGGCTGTGTGTCTATTCTTGAACATGTTTACAGAGTTGTCTATGGGTCAGTTCCTTTTTTAATGCTTAATAATTTTAAACACATCACCTCAGACCAATGCTGTATTGCAAGAGCATTAATATCATGCTTCTGTATCATGTATTCCTGCCCATTTGGAAAAAGAAGAGAATAGAGTTGGCACAATAGTTAGTATTTGAGAACTGACTTAGCATACCTAAAGATATGGATTCAATCTGGATCTGCAAAACAAACAATGAATAAACAAACAAATCAGACCGTGACCTCCATAAACACTTACTTTACTTAAGAGATGGCACACACTATGATGAATCAATTAAATAACTAAGTATCCAATCAAATGATGCTAATTGGTGATATGGTAACAAGTAAAGAATTTTTTCTCAAAAGAATGAAAATGGAGATTTCTTCTGCTTTCGAGGCACATTGTAGCCTTGAATATCTTTTCATTAAGGGCAATAATGACCTTAGGAATCTCTTCATTTTGAGTTTTTCTTCACAGCATTGCATTTTAAATAGCCTCTGTTCTTTCTTAGTATGGACTAAAGACCCCTCCCTTTGCAGTTGTGTATAGCACTATGAATACTCTGTTTCCCAAGAGTTGTCATTGGCTCATTTATCTCTTTCTGGGCAGATGGGTAGATAGGAACACTTCAGCCTGTATCAGCAGAATGTGCATACAGACTTTCCTTTAGAGAGCAGACAGGAACTATACCCTTCAACTCATTTATACTTTACTCTGCAGCTCACTTGCTACATTTGTCATAGACATTAGGATAAATAAATTACATTGTCATGGCTAATAGATGCTGCAGTAAATGACATTCTAGCAATATAAAAACATCACTAATGTTACTTAATAACTCATCAAATAGTGAGGAAGATGTCATACTCAAGAGACCCAGTCTTCTCCCATCTCCACTATTTATAAGCCTACAGCCTGTATATTTATGGGAAGAACAGAGTTCTATTTCATTATGTGGCTAGAATTGAGAGAGATAAGAGGAGAAGTTTTGTCAATATTTTCCATGAGCAGAACCATTTTTATCTTTTGAAAGCAGATCTCATCTGGGTTCACATTTAGTTGCTGCTTTTACTGCTGTTTTCCCAAATGTGATGTAGTAATTGTATACTGACATTGCATAGCTTTTATACAAATTTAATGTCCAGATTTTCATTTTATTTGAGAAATCAGCTCCATTAGGAAAATTGTATTTTCAAGGAATAAAACTTGATGCAAATATGTCTGAAATATAAATCATCAGCAACTGTTTCTACAAGTGCATGCATTCTGCAGTAATCATTTAGAGAGATCAACAGTCCAAGATCGAATTTATAAAATAATAGCCTAGAATAGAACAACCTGGTTTCTATAAAGGCGTGTATCCTCTGATTATATCTTCCTTTTACTAAACCTTTGCCCTTTCTCCCTTGCTTTTATGGTGTGTAATTTCTCCACAGTATTATCAGGCAGGATTTAAGTCCCTGCCTGACTAAGACATGTCTAATCTTTTTATACCACATGTGGTGAATTTTTGAATTATTATGTGGGGTCCCATAGAATGCTGTTATGGCAATTTAATCATAAAGGATGTTAAAATGGACCACATACAGGTTTGAGGGCCTGAGTTATAATACAAATCCTGTTTGCTGGACCACAATACAATTATCTGCAAAACTCTTTTGTAGTTAAGAATCATAGATAATGTTAAGTCTGCTATATTCTTTATATGAAAAGGTAGTAAAAGCCACCTCTCACATTGAGCAAGTTACAAATACATAACATAGATGTAGAACTGTAGTTACATTTCCCTCTTTTGTGTATTATTTTTTAATTATGGCAGGGATCTACTTGTATGGTAGTTATTGTCACAACAGCAAGTATGTCAGTGAATATCATTGCATGCATCCTAGAGGCACTGTTGACACTTCAGTTTTCTGAAGTCTATAAAATTAGATATTAAATTAGATATTATTTATTTTACCTGTTCACAAGGCTATGACGGTTAAATGTAATGATAGGAGAGTTTTTTTCTAGGTCTTGCTGGACATCTAGTAATCACTCACTAGCCTGAAGTCTCCTCTGCCATGCTTTTTCTTTTGGGACACCAACCAACTTGCAAATCATGATATGAAGACTTCTTATTAGTTATGAATGCTCGGCCTTATCTTAGCTCTCATTTTAATCTGTTGCTCTTTATCTATGTTTTGCCTCGGGGCCTTTTACCTTTCTTTCTTTCTTCCTTCCTTCCTTCCTTCCTTCCTTCCTTCCTTCCTTCCTTCCTTCCTTCCTTCCTTCCTTCCTTCCTTCCTTCCTTCCTTTCTTTCTTTCTTTCTTTCTTTCTTTCTTTCTTTCTTTCTTTCTTTCTTTCTCCTATGTATCTTACTTTTCTGATATCTCCATGTCTGACTTTTGGCTGCCTGGTTTCTGGCTCTGGGTGTGTCCCTTTCTTTCTCCCTTGTTCTCTTTCTTCTTCTCTCATTATAGATTTCGCCTCCTGCTTATTTTCTCTGCCCAGCAGCCCCACCTATCCATGTCCTGCCTACCTATTGGCTGTTCAGCTTTTTATTAGACCAATCAGGTGCCTTAGGCAGGCAAAGTGAAACAAAAACACATCTTTACAAAATTAAACACACATCCATACATCATTTAACAAATACAGCATAAACAAATGTAACACACAGTTAAAGTAATATTCTGCAGCATAAACAAATGTAACACATCTTTAGAGAGTTAAATATTCCACAACAGTCTCCTAATCCTTTCAAGACAACGATCAAATAAGAACAGAATACCAACTCTCTAGCACTAAAAACAAGTGATGCACTCACCTGTAATCATCTCAGTAGGTAAGGCTTACATAAGAGCTATGGGTTGAAGTAGTCTGATTACTATACAACAGTCTTTTTATATACTTCACTACTCCCACACAAACATTAGTGAGTCCTTAAAATTTCAGAATATTAGGCATATGGATGGAACTAGAAAATATCATCCTGAGTGAGGTAACCCAAACCCAGAAGGATTAACATGGTATGTACTCACTCATAAGTGGATTCTAGATATAAAGCAAAGAACATTCAGACTGCAACCCACAGTACCAGGGAGGCTATATATATATATATATATATATATATATATAGCATGGGGGAACCTAGGATGACTGTGGCTTATAATAAGTTTTGGTTTTACTCAATCACTGGGCAAGCCTCAGTGAAACATTTCACTATTAGGATAAGAATTTATACTGTATCAAGCTGATAATAGAAAAATAAATTAATTAATAAAAAAGAAACTACATACTCCAAGGACACACACACACACACACACACACACACACACAAATTTCAGAATATTTTACTGACTTATTCTCTAATACTGCATATTGCACATTTTTGTAGCACTAAATAAATTTAAGTCTTATGATCAAAAAATATATTATTTCATAATTGGGCTATAAAATTACAATTTGTTATTTTATAAATATTTGATTGATTAAGAGATGCCAATAGAATAAGATTTGTATTCTGTGTGTGATAGAGATAAGAAATACAAGTTATATTACTTCATGATTCTATGAATTAGTCAGCTTTATTTTTGTTGTGTCCAGATAATTTCTTTAATCACCTGAGCTGGTTTCTGACAATCACTGTCTTGATTGTAAAGTGATTAGAATGAATATTTGAAATAACTACAATGGCAAAGTCAATGACTAGCCAGTTAATGATGGTCTAGACACAAGTCTTGACAGTAAGAGCAAGAATTAGACAAGAGTGTGTACCATGAATCTTAAATGGTCTTAATAAAAACAAACCTGGAGCCAGGTATTGGGATGAATGCTGGAAGATCAGAGAAGCAGAACAAGCCACAGCCACCTCACCTTGCCAGTTCCTCAGCTGATCCTGTTTCGTCAGACTGGAAGTCTCTGAGTCCTCATCCAAATGGATCTCAGCTGAACTGCTGCTCAAAAGCCTAAAAGCTTAACCGGGCTCTAGTTCCTGATCCTCATGCCTTAAATATCTTTCTGCTTCCTGCCATCACTTCCTGGGATTAAAGGCTCTTATTACCATGCCTGGCTGTTTCCTGTGTGGCCTTGAATTTACAGAGATCCAGACAGATCTCCACCTTTGGAATGCTAGGATTAAAGGCGTGTGTGCCACCATTTTCTGGCCTCTATATCTAGTGGCTGTTCTGCTCTCTGACCCCAGATAAGTTTATTAGGGTGCACAATATTTTGGGGAACATAATATCACCACAAGAGTGGCTAGTTGATCTCTTTTGGAATCCAACAGACATTGATAATATATTCAAAAGTCTCAATTCTAAATATATTTTTAACAGGTGGGACCTTATAGCTAAACATTCTTAGTGACATAAGAGACCCATTTGGATTTAATTATTGATTAAGGGAGATACATTTTTATGATGACAAATAAAAGTGGAAGAATTAGTAGTAATTTTAGAGAGGTAGGCTGTTTATAATTATTAAAGGAGTTCAAAGCAATGAAATTCAGTCTTTCTCTGTCTAAATAACAATAAATATTTAATGTTAAATTCTAAACCTGTACTTTGGAGTACGGTAACCCTCCTCGCCATGTGTCTATGGACATTCAACTGTACTGAAATAATATTCATTTTCTTAGTCACAACAGCCACACTTGAACTTATCAGTGACACCTAAAAATCAAATCAAGCTAAAATCAAAATTAAACTACTCTCTTTTAAACCAGTACTTACATTTTGATGATTGTAGGATGTTCTCTCACAGGGTGCCAGTCTGAACACTGCATTAGTAAATGAGGAGAGAAACACCAGTCAGGGTATCATACCCATTCTCACGGTTCTAGGCTTCTTGTAGAAGCCCCTCCAATAGGTACTAAGCCACATCTAAGCCCATTTTTACTAACGTGCTTCCTTTTAGCAAGACCACTTTCATCTATATAGAATTTATGCATCAATTTATCAAAAAATCAATGCCACAAGACTTTTATAAAGTCCTTAGGATAGAAAATAAAATTTTAAGAAAACCAAGATAATTTGTATCTAGTCCTTGCTGCTGAAACAAGATAACTGCAGCTGGGTAATTTTCAGGGGAATAAAATATATCCCATAGTTCAGGAAGGTAGAAACTCCCAAACCAAGGCTTGATGTCTGCTGAGATCTAGTCTCTGCACCCAAGATGAAGTCTTTTTGTCACAATCTCCATGAGAAACAAATGTGCCCTCACAGTAAAGGACCGGGAGAAGAACAGGGTTGAGGGAGGGGAAGTCACTGAGTTATTTCATTGCAGTTCTTATAAAAGACACTAATCCTTTAATGATGGCTGAGCTCAAATGTTGTCCTCAACTGCCCCACTTCATAGTACTGTTGCCTTTAGGGTGATCTCAATATGAATTTTGGAAAAGAAACAAGGACCCCAGAAATAGAAACATCAAAGAAATTAGTGCTACACATTTTGGTGACAACATCTTATAAAATAAATTTCTGAATATCATATATGGGGGTGGGATTTATTTATTCTTTTCAACATAAAGTTAGCATTCCAAGAACTAGCACAAAAACCGTGTGTAATTTATTAATAGTGTTATGCACAAAGCATGTTAGCTTTTAGTATTAATTATTTTGCAATATTTGAGAACATGGACCCAGCATGGTAGTACATGCCTGTATTCACAGCACTTGGAAGAATGAAGCAAGAGAAAGGCAAGTTCCAGGGAAGTCTGAAATATGTAGTGATTCTCTCATTTTTGAGTTATATGCAGATAGTGTATGTTAATCCCTGTCATATGCATAGGGGCAAAGATTATCTCCTATCCTGTGGGAGTCCTCTTAACCCTGGTGATTGTTAGTTTAGCTGAACCCTGTTGAAGAAGAAAGGGGAGAAAAGAAGAAAGCCAGAAAGGAGAGAAAAAAAGAAGGGGGAGGGAACTGGGATAAATCATGACTTATTTGATAGAAAAGACAATCAAAATTAAAGAGTTTGCTTTAAATCACTTCTCTATGAATACTTTTAAATGTGGATTCTAGTCTGACTGCTATTGAAGTGGCAGATTGTAAATGTTTCCCCCAAGTCAATAATGTGATGAACAATTGTCCTTTAAATCTAAAATTCTTGTATTTTACTATTTTAATAAATTTACTGTATCTATGTTGGAGGGCAATATCTGGCAGAGACAGTCATAAGCACAAGTGATTCCTATGCCTTGGAAACTCTTTCCATTTTAGCACAATTTTCCCTGCTAGAGGGCAAAAAAGTAGGTATAATCAGTTAGGTGGGGACACAGTTTCTGATCACAGAACATTTTACAGCCAGGGGAATTGCCCTGGGTTAAAATGGAAAGATTTTAAGGTGATGACAATTACTCCAGATAGCCATAGGTGTTAAAAGGAAAGTTAAAGTGTTGCCATTAGTTCCCAGAAGTAAATGATCAAGAGTAATTTTTTTTTCACCTCACCATCTGGAAGTAGGGCTGTGGAAATCTGAGCCCACTGCTGATGTTAGAAATTGTGTATGGTTACCTTATTTAAATCTGTAATCTGATCTGAAGGTGTACTGAATAGAAACAGTGAAAGATGTTTATACACAATGAGTCGAAAGTCAGCCAGGCTTTCACTCTGGCTCTTTCATTTAGTCTGTAACTGGGGCAAGTTAGATTTTGTAAGTCAGCTCTGTCATATGTAAAATGAAGATCATATCAATCTTGCAGCTATATTGTAAGGAAAAAACGAAAACTTGGAAAGGGAATGCCTCAGTACACCTTCACATGACAGTTGTGATGACTGAAATATTTTTCCTGCTTCTGTCAAATTGTCAGCCCTCAGCGTTGTTATTGTAATTTTCCACTATCCCATCAACTGATTCTATTTGTTCATATGATCATGTTAATGAAATGTTTCTCTACTTCTTTAAGCTATTTGACATCTCATATATTTCTCCATTAAGATTTTCATTATGCAGTTAGTTATCCAGAGGGCCTAGTCCAGTACCATGGGGGCTCCTCAGCTATTGGTCCACAGTTCATGTGTTTCCACTAGTTTAGCTGGTTGTCTCTGCACTTTTTCCAATTATGGTCTCAATATCTCCGGCTCATAGAATCCCTCCTCTCTCCCATCAATTGGACTCCCGGAGCTCCACCTGGGACCCGGCCGTGGATCTGCGCATCTGCTTCCATCAGTCACTGGATGAGGGTTCTATGATGACAGTTAGGGTATTCAGTTGTCCAATCACCAGAGTAGGTCAGCTCAGGCACCATCTCGACCATTGCCAGTAGTCTATGGTGGAGTCATCTTTGTGGATTCCTGGGGACTTCCCCAGCACTCTGCTTCTCCCTATTCCCATTGTGTTTTCACTCATTATGGCATCTCTTCCCTTGCTCTCCCACTCTGCCCCTGATCTAGCTATAACCTCCCACTCCCCTAAGCTCACTTTCCCCTGACCCTTGCCCTCCATTATCCCCCCTAACCCCCAGTCCACTCCTGCAGCTCCCATCCATTTCTCTATCACTGGGCAATCCTTACCAGCCAGCCTTCCTGGAGCTGTGGGTTGCAGGCTGGTTATCCCTTGCTCCACATCTAGGCCCTCTGGATAAGTGAGACAGTTGTTTAGCTTGAACTGTTTTTTTTTTGGGGGGGGCAGGCAGTGGGACCGGGACATGTCCCTAGTGCATGAGCCAGCTGGAACCTGGTCCCTATGGTGAGACACTTTGCACAGCCTTGGTGCATGGAGGAGGGGCTTGGACCTGCCTTGACTGAGTGTGCCAGGCTCTGCTGACTCCCCATGGGAGACCTTGCCTTGGAGGAAGTGGGAATGGGGGTGGGTTGCCGGGGAGGACACGGGAATCTGTGGTTGATACGTAGAATGAATAGAAAATCTCTTAATAAAAAAGGAGAAAAAAAAGATTTTCATTACATAGTTAGAAACACAAAGTTCTACTTGTGGCAAACTCATCGGGGCTATGTCTTTCAGCCTACATAAGCCCTTGTTTCTACTCTCTATGAACCTTAGCCTGTAATCCATCCATCCGTCCGTCCGTCCATCCATCCATCCATCTATCCATCCATCTGTACATCCATCGTACATCCATCCAGCAAGTAATCATTTTGTGTAGAGCTCCACTCTCCATCTTGGCCCCAGTCACTTGGCAGTTTATTAACAACCAAGTATTTATCCTTGTACTGTATTGCAGTGATGGAGGGGGACAACACAGAAAATTTTAAAAGCATAAGGAATGACAAGACTGCTTTAGGACACACAGAATTAGGAAGATATACATAATATGAGAAAGTATAGCCTCTCTGGATACAGAATGATTTTTTTAAAATGTCTTGGTGAATCTGGAGTGGTCCGGAGATAATCTTGGACATAGCCAATAATATTGCCAGTATCCTGGGGAGGAAGAAAGCAAAGGTGTCTGGGCTGTGCCAAGGGAAGAGGAAGCATGGCAGCGGGGGTTGGGAAGTGGCAGGTTCTACTTGGAGATGTCTGGAATCTGGCTTTAACTCCTCTGGGTAGGAGAGTATGGCTTGATACAGTTCTCAAGATTAAATGGGATCTTGGAGATAATTTAGGTTTCCACAGTAGTGGAAGTGGAGAGTTCTCAGGACTCAAGATTCTTTTGTGGTTTAGGAATAAGGCATGCTGCTGGATGTGGGATGCTAGAAAAGATTGAAATAGGGCTTACCTGTAGATCTTGATCTTCAGAACATATATGAATCATTAGAATTTGAAAACTGAGGGAGAAAAACAGGTTAGGTCGTATATTAAAAGAAGAGAGGTATATGAGTAACAAATGTGAATACTTTAAACTTGGTAAGTTAAGTGTTTGCAGATATATTCATATTCATTCAGACTGTGAACTTAAACTTAATAATTTGACTATGAAAGCAAATAAAATGCCACATGCAAACAGGCTAATGGCCAGTGGAATGCAGTATTTAGCTTCTATATTGCTTCAAAGACAGGCAGTATTTGAAAAACATGAAGAATTTTTTATTTCACAACCTACTGAAGCATCTATACCCTCACATATCCCTCATGAATGTGGAGCAGTTACATACACAGTGCTGTGAACATGTGTTCAAATGCTTGCCAGTCATATGAAATTCTTGCTTTCAAAACCTTGCTGTCAGTCTCATAAGGTATAATTTGATGTGGCTGATACCAAGAGAGAATTGACTGAAAAGCAGGTTTCAGATCTGCAGCCCAGTTTTCCAGCTGCCAAGAGTTTAAAAGGATCCCATCCAAAAGTGTTAGGTCAATGCCAACCTAAGTCTTAGCTGAGAGCCAGCCTGCTCTCTGATGTGTACTTTGCCTGTATTCATTAAACTGGAGGCAGAATTCTAATGGGATGCCAATCACAATGATCTATAGGTTCAAACTGAATGTTGTATCACTGCATTACAATCACATATGCAGAAGTCTAGTATAGGGCCAAGTGGAAGGTACAGAATTCAAGAAACATTTGGCTGCTGACTTTCAGCATCCCTTTTCTTTGAGCCCTTTTCAAATGTTAGGCCAAGCTGGTAGAAGAAGAGCGGTGAATCCAGGACATCCAGATTCCAAAATGTTTACCCAGTGCCAAGTATGTTGCTAAATCTATAAAGGACTTTGACATTGAACTTCACAAAGGACAAACTTGGGATCTATAGAGCTTAACATCAGACACAGATGGATCAATAAACTGGTGGGCTCTTCAGTGCTATGTTTAGATTCTAGACTCACACTCTTCTGTGTTAAGTAGCAGACTAGACATAATTAGACCTCTTCTTCCTGAAGCTAGAACGAGATTTTAAACAAATGGCCTGGGGTCCATGCTGGGCTATCATCTGACTTTCCTTTTCTGATTCTTATTTCTTGTTTTGTTTGTTTGTTTTTCAAGACAGGGCTT